>JAFELO010000093.1:39612-73066 GCA_017140195.1 Eumaeus atala | reverse complement strand
AATAGGGCATTTGTTTACGATTTGTTTTGTGCTACGATTGCCGTGACTTGGGTCGTCCTCGTCCATCAGAACGTGTATGGGCCGACGCCGCACGTTTGTTACGCTGCTTTAGAGACGAGAAGATTAGGATGAGCGGTGGCACGATCGAAGAGGTTTGGGAGAGCTCTTTGAAATGCCCCGCGACAGTGGGGAGCTTTAAATCTTTGTGCGGATCTAATGTGCGGATGTACCATGGATAGCCTGTGGCAATTCGCGGGAATCTACTTTGAACACGTCGCAAAATAGCTATATTCGACGGGGAAACGTGAGCGAATACTACGCTGCAATATGAGATGATGGGTCTATTGCATGTTTTCTATAGTGTTAGCTTATTTCTAAGTGACATGTTACTCTTTGCATTGATTAGCGGGTGAAGCTTGTGTATGACGAGTAGTGATTTCTTTCTAACACTCTCGGTGCGGTTTGAATGTGAAAGCACGGCCAGATACTTGACGGATTGTGTTTGTGGGGGCAGCGGCTGGACAGCGTAGATTCTATGCTATATTGGAACTGTGTGTTGGTCAGGTGGTGTCGGACTAATCTGTCCCGCAGACCTATACGAAATATCTCGCGAAGAGAAGTCTGGAAATGCGCAAACTATCAGCAGGGCGTATTTTCATACGCACCAGGAGGTTTTTAATATGTGTGTTTGTGTGAGTATGTGTGTGTGTGTGTGTATGTGTGTGTGTGTGTGTGTGTTTGTGTGTGTGTGTGTGTGTGTGTGTGTGTGTGTGTGTGTGCATACGTGCGTGCGTGCGTGCGTGTGTAGTAGTATGTGCGAGCACAACAGCTGGCACCCCATTTATATGTATAGATCATATTTCATTTCATGCATAATCGCTTAAACTATGATTTCTATCAATTTTCATCGATGCGAGCTTCTACTTCTGCCAAAACAGGCCGGTAACCTTGATGTGATCGATTTCAAAACTTGTTCGTGGTGACGTCCGGAAATACCGTTCCTAAGCTCAGAGTAGACACACGCTAATATACCGTATACATAAGCGACGGCGTTGTCGACAGCAAGGCATACATCGCCTGCTGCCCGCTGCCAGCCGACCCCGCCACTCTACCTTGTTTAACAAAGTAAACGACACGGTTTCACTTGATAAGTTACACGAAAGTCCTATAAACACGAGTGCGCTGCAGACCACACCACTGGTATAAAACTTGTGTATACGAGACGTGACTGGCTAAAAGAGAAAGACTTTAGTGCTCGCACCTGGTTCTCTTGCACCTGCAGTAATATACGAAAAGCTTTCTCTTCGTCTTCATTAACTTTATATCTCCTGACTTCCGTTCGCCTCGTCCGAACACACCTTTCGTATCGCTCTCGTCAAGCATTCACCAGCTTACGCCCATAATCAAGTATGCGTAAACAAGTGATTCTACAAAGAAGAAGAGATCTCTCGATCGAAATATTTAGGAAAAAGCCCAGATGCAGGACAGTAAAGTGTTGTTTTTATTTTGATCTGTGGTGTAGCGATGGATAGTTACGTCTAAATGGTATGGAACCTCCAAACAATTTAGAAGTATCAATATAACATATAGGTACAACAAAGGTTTTTGACTATCTACGCCCCTCCCCCCCCCCCTGCGCAATATTTATACTTAAATTAAATCAGATACTTGATACTTGAATAAAATTAAAACTTATAACCAAAATAGGTTTGTATAAAGTTGATTTGGTAACACTAAGTGATGTGGGTATTTGGTAATATTGATAATATTAAGAGACGTGGGTATTTGGTAATGCTGATTACATTAAGAGACGTGTACTGTTGTTTTAATGCTACAAGCCCCCTGTAGACGATCCTTGCTCGCTCCTGCCCACGTTTTTATTTATCAAATTGACACAGGTCGACCGGTATTTCAATCATTAAAATATCTTAGGAACAATAATAATATACGCATAGGTTTTCCTCCTGTTAGTAACAAAATTAAAAAAATATCCACACATTTATCCAATATCAAATTTACATTTAAAAATCGCAGACAAAACAGATTGTGTTCGCGCCAAACCTGCACGCGTGCACAGATAATACATTCAAACATCCACGGCACAGATCCTAGAGACACGTGTTTATGGTACACGCCACGTAATTGCTAACCAATATTAACATAACTAAATTTATGCAAAGTAAATAACATTTAAATGAAGATGTTCGTGAGCGTGTTCGTATAACAGAGAAAACTATTACAAATGTAGCATTTGACGCACATTCTAATGTTATGCAGCAAACGGCGTGTAATTCGAGACTTACGTCAAAGTTGTATATTTGTATCTGCAGCCTGAGACGCGGCTAGAGTTTACTCCTTATGGTAAAAGTGCACACTTTTACGATAAGGAGTAAACTCCAGCCAGGGGATGCGTAAGCGATGTAAACACAGTAAAGCATTACGCTGGTGTTACTCTCGGAGACTGATAGAGTATAAGAGATAGCTTTAGAAATTAATATTTAAAAATGTATTGGCATAATCAAAAACCTTCGTTATACCATTTAGCAGTATCTATCCACCGAAACACCACAGGTCAAAGTAAAAACAACTTTTTTACTGTACTTTATCTACAGTTTTGGACTTGTATTATATAGGAGTAGCTGTACAACATAAGAGTAACAGTTATTACCTCGTACAATGCCTTAGGCAGCTTCAAGCTGTGTTATGTGGAGGTATGACCGTCAACCGCCGCTCTGGTGACTATGTAATATCTGTTGCTCGCAGGCCTCTCCACTCAGCCGGCGCAGCCCACCAGTCGCCAGGAGTATGGCCCTGGGTGGGGTCCAGTGGTGTGTGGGGCCCGCGGCACATGATATTGCCGAATACCCACAAAAAACCGCGAGTGCCATCAGTGCCGTCTTTGATGAGGGGTCCGGGACAACAAATCATCAGGGTGCTTCGACAGCTTTTCAGTCTCCTAAGGGACCGACGCCTTCTCCACAGAAGTGTTGCCCCGCGCTGGAGGATAACCAAACCAAATTTGGGACAGTACAATAGGGTGAGGTTCCCATCCTCGCCCCTTGCCATGTGGGCAAGAGCCACCTCCTGCTGCTCTTCTGTCCCCTCTTATTATAAGAGAGGTACAAATAGCGTCACCTTCTCCTGCTCTTTAGCCCCCTCTTCTTACAAGAGGGGTGCAAAGAGCATCCCCCTCGCCTGGATTCACCACAGGCTCCTCCGCCACGACAAGGCTAGAACCATGGTGGGGAGTGACCGCATGGCCTGAGTCAATAGTAGATACACAATCCGCGAACGCACAAGCGAGAGTCTCTTTCGCTCTCTTTGGATAACTACTCCTATGCCGTTTACGTTACTATCCTTTACCGTTTTACGGGACAAGCGCGACGGGCTCGCACACAAAGCACGCTCGCTTAATTATTTTGCTAACAGTGATACATATCGCCTCTGTGGTGTAACGGTGCGGGTGTCGCCTGTTAAGACCGTTAGCCGCGTGGGGTCCTGGCTTCGATCCCTAGTTCAGGCAACTATTAATAAATGTTTTTCAGATTATTCTGAGCATGCATTACATTGTCCGGGATTGGAATGTGCCCGGAGTGGCCATTGGGTTGTCTCCTATATAACTAGGACACCTCTGCCTACTTTTCGGGTATAATAGGCGTGAAGGTAACTTTTTTTATTATATTTTATGACAATGATTTGTATATACCAAGGCTGATTGATAACTGGCCGAAACTATGAACTTAAAAAAACATAGGCAAACAAAATTTATTATATTATATTTTGTCATTTTTTCGAAAATAGAACGCCAAATTTGAATTTATTTAAACTGATAGAATTTGTGTGAGGGCACCTAGAAATTTGTCTGCCGTAAATTTTCCCTACAAAGGAAAGAAACGAAATTTGTCGGTGATAAAATTTTACGGCGATAAAGGAAAACAGGAACCTAGATTAAAGTCAAGCTATACAGTGTTTTAGGCGATATTGCTCCTGCAATGAGTACAATTCACACCTGGGTAATTCACACCTGATTCTAAACGTGGGAGACAGAGCTGCGAAGACTGGCCGTCCAAATTATGTCACGAATCCGGACATGATCGAAAAGATTCAAAGAATCAGTCAGAATGATATGCGCTTAAAGTTGCGACAGATAGCAGAGATGGTTAGCATTTAATCTGAACGCGTTTCTAACATTTTACCAACATTTACGAATGAAAAAGTTTGCGCGTGATGGGCGCGTTTGCTCACTGTTAACAAAAAGTAACGTCGAGTGGACGATTCATGGGAGTGTGTGACGTTGTTTAAGCGTGATACTGGCAAGTTTTTGCGGCGTTATGTGACAGTAGGTGAAACTTGGCTGCATCATTATACTCCTGAAATAAGAAAACATCTAATCAGTGGACTGAGAGCGGAAAACCTGCGCCGAAGAAATCAAAAACGGTTTTGTCAAAGGCAAACTGTTTTTTTATATGCTCGAGGGATTTTTGTGGATTATTTGCAGAGAGGAAGACAATAAATGGAGAGTATTATGCAAGCTTGTTGCAAGAATTTATTGAAAAATTCCGAAAGACACGGCCTCGTTAAGCCAAAAAAAATTATTGCACCGTAACAACGCACATGTGCACTCATCAAGGGTTGCAGTTGCCATACTCCATGAATTACCTTTCGAATTGTTACCGCACCCCCAGATATGGCCCCGTGCGACTTCCACTTATTCCCGAATCTCAAGAAATGGTTAGGTGACCGAAGATTTTCATCTAATGATGAAGTCATTGTTGCCGTGGACGAGTATTTTGAGGGGTTAGAGAAAAAATGTTATCGAACTGGTGTGACGGCACTGGAGACGCGCTGGACTAAATGTATCGAGGCAGAAGCAAACTACGTTGAAAAATAAAATTGTTTTAAAAACATTATAAAAGTTTTTCTTTGTAGTTTCGGATACTTATCAATCACCCCTCGTATATTCATACTCCACCAGCGCGATTTGTAAAAAATGTAAAATCAATGATAGAAAGCGAGTAAAAATAATTTTTATACAATTATATAACTTCAATAAGTTAATTTCGATTTTTGGATTGTGTTATTGTATAGTTAGATGTTAACAATATATTTTTGTTTTGTGTGTGCTTAGGTATAGTCTGTGGAGACGCGTTAGGCAACTGTAAAATTAGTCCGTAAACAAATAAATAAATAAATACTCCTGTTCAAGTGCTCTTTGGTGGTCCTACGGGCACGTGAGTGCGATGCCAGACGTAAACACAGAACTGTCTCTAGAGACGTGGACCTGGGTCCATGAAGTCGCAGGATGCTTCCCGTTGACCTACAATCGGAAAATTTTGTAAGAGCTGTGAGGATACGATGTGGGATAAAGGAAGAACTGCCCTGCAGCTGAGTTGGACCGGCACGACCGGCAGCTCCCCGGTGACGTCCCGCACAAGACACCGCCTAAGAGTTTCGAGGGGTTTGTAAGTCTCGTGGAGCCGATTGTGCGAAAGAAGGCTCGACGTCGGTAGTCACGATAAGACTCCGACTGTTCGTTTGACTATTCGTATCAAAGTGACGTCGCGTGTGCCGACACACGACATCACGTTCATCACGGGCTGATGTTAGTGTCCGTACACCTGCACTTAGTATCTTACGCCACGCTCGCAACATGCGACTCGCCTCATTGAAAACTTATTGTTTCGTAATAAACAGTCAGTGACACGTGGTGGAATTCCGCGCGGGCAGTGTCGTAAGTGAGTCCGTAGTCTCCAGAAGACGATATAATTTCAATTATACAAATATTCCAGTTATAATAAACTCGCCTAATGAAATAAATTCGCGGTGGATTTAGGAAAGCAGGGCAACACACCTTCGCAACCATTAACCGTGCGGATGTAAATGGGTGTCGATCGGCACCAGATAGTAGACCAAGGATGGACCAAGTCACTCATTTCCCTCTCTCTGCATTATAAAGTGGAACGTGGCTCCAGTTTCCGCAGGCATCGCCACACGTCCGATTCCGTCTGTTATTGTCAGCCGTATGTTTTCAGAGTCCGCCGTTCAGACAGGCAGTAATTTAGCCCAACCCACCAGCCTCTCACGTGTGAGACACGACCTCGGCGCCCGAGATATTATCTGACTGAAATCTACTACTGGCCCAGTTGTAAGAGCAACACGCGGCTGATAGGTCGGCCACTTGTACAGCTGAGCATCCGCGGTGGTCTTATCTCATACCTATGTTCGTAATAGGCTAGTCATGATCTGAGACCGGTGAACAGTATCTTAAGATTGTTAGCCCATTAGGCAGACTCTGCGTGAGGCGGCTCTGAATTGTGTACCTATTAGCTGACGTCGTTTTAATATGTCGGGGGCCAAACGAGCATTCGGTAAGTTTTGGATACTAAATAGACATCCGAATTCCCTCAATGGGCTACGGAAGCTCACAAAATACCAAGCATGGCACTACGTCCCACTTCATGTTAGGGTTGACGCTCGTGCTTGCATCCATGATGCATGTCACGAGGCAAGAGCCGCCGAGCGCCGGTCGACCGCCGCCGCCCCTGATAAAAGATCAACACAACATTTATCTATGATCGATGTAAACACAATTTTGTTATAATTTAATCAATCAATATGAACGGCAAACGCATGTTGTTAGTCATTATTTAGATTTATGGTTGTCACGGGCCTGGCGGAGCTGAGGGTCTAGTGATCATCCTTATCACTGCTCAGGGCTCACGTCACTGAACGCCAGCCAGCTCCACCTGCTCGTCCAGCAGATCTCCCCACCAGCTCCGCCAACACTTTTCCACAAATGCACGTCTCAGCCAGGAACTCTGCCGGCCCAGACGGGCAGCTCATATTACACTACTGGATACGCCATCAGGGCGCGTACGCCTACGTAAAGATTATGCCGTGACTTCCGCTTTTTTCCGAAAAGTTTGTTTGTTTGAACACGTTAATCTCGGGAAATAGTGGTCCCATTTTCAAAATCCTTTCAGTGTTAGATTTCCCATTTAACGAGGCAGCCTTGGATCACGCTACGAGCAATGGAAGCGTAACAACGGCTTGCTGACTTTATCTACAAAAATTGAGGTAAGGATGATAGACCTGTAAACTCTTTGGCGATGGTCTTGGCTTCTTCACACTATTCAGTCAAAAGGCTACTTGTCGTTGTTTACTCTGACTTATAAGGCGATAATGATGTGCTTATTGTGATATAAAAAACGACATAGAACATTACATTAAAACCGGTACAACCTTGGGAGGCATAAAAACATATGATTGATTACAATCGATAAAAGCGTACAGGACACATCACTAGCTAGTACACGCCACTATCTTATCGATGTTTCCGTTTACAAGGAGCCCGGCGAAGTACCCTTGAAAAATAACCCACAGCATCGTAATGCACTCCGTTTCAGCGCTACTGGATGTGTGGTGCCACTGACAGCGATCATTAAATGATAGTATAATGTTTAATTTCACACATTGGATGTGTATGGTGATCACTTTTGCTTGTCTTAGCGGCTAAATTTAGATTGAGGGTTTACTACGCGCCCATATCAGAGAAGATACCCACAATAAACTGTTTTGTACAGTATCGACTGTATTTTGTTGTTGTAAATATCTATACATCTAAAGGATATTTGCCCCTACCTTTTGTTACCACATTTTCAAAGTTCTTTTGGCGTGTTAGGGTAAAATTAAATTTTTACTATATAAAATTAAATAAAAAGTACTTTTTTATTACGCACGCGCAGTCGGTCACGAAAAACCGACCGATTTAGTTTATCTCTTGTCGCGCCAAAGAGGTACAACTTCTAACGCGTATACAAAAGTACACACATTCTTGCTTTTTAATATTTTATTTTTCTGAATTATTTTTTTACTTTCTGCTCGGTTCTCTCTACCAGATTAAGTACTTCCGTCCTTATTCGGTTGCAATGGACAATTGGCCATTACTGCGTGTGCTAAAGTCTAATACAGTACGTGTGGACTATGGTTCCCATATGTATTGAGTCCATATAGGCCGAAGAACGTCTCGTGCCAAAGCTGAGTTTGTATAAGCCGTCGCAATTAGCAACTGTGGTATACTTTACAGTAGAACTGCTATGCAGTGGCACTTCTACTGTAAAGGCCAGTATATCATTGCAAAATCTAATAGTCAAATGCTGCCAATATATCGATCAAATAGTAAATAATATGTGAAACTTCCGAGTTTGATCTACTTTGCTTCTGCTCTGTTCATCTGGGTGAATACAATGATATCGTTGCATGTAATATTGTATAATTTACTAGTTGCGCTTGGGGTATATTTTACCAAGCGCGTAAAATATACCCCAAGATATCACTCATTTAAGGGATATTTTTTATTATTATTTCAGATTTTAACTATATCTTTTCTATTTATTTTTATCGGGAAAGAATAACAATCACACGGACAGACTTTCCCATTTATAATGGTACATGGATTAAATCAGTATGTAGATATATAGTACTAGCCTTCCTAATGTATCAATGTTCTTCCCTTCTTACTCGAGTCCCCCTCTTTGATGTAGTCAAATTAATTTTCTATATTTAGTACTAAATAAGCAATAAAAAAACTACGAGTTTGAAAATCCTATAAGAATCATCCCACATTTAACTATTTAACTGTTCATCGGACAACTAAACATAATGAAGAATACAATTTTAACACGTATTTGATTGTAATAGCGCTATTAATGCCGTAAAAATATATTTAGGATTTCTAACATAACTACGGAAATTCAAAACCGCTGCCGCTGTCTTTCAGCTACGCAATCCACGCTTTGGTTACATTTTAATAGGTACAAGTACACGCAGACGAAGACAGGAGCGCATAAGTGAGACAAGGTTTTTTTTATCACGGATGAATAGTGACATCATATTATTTATAAATATTATCCCTAACCAATAAATAATTTGTTATAATCAACTTGTCAATATAACATCTAATGAATTATAAATCTCAGGTATGATATATTGTCAGTGTAATTATTCTTCTGCTTAAATGTTATAAGTTATAGTTTTCAATCAAAAATTATCGAGCGGCTGAGCCTCGTGGTTTCCGTCCCGTAATAAAGTCCATGTTCATTACTTTAGAGACAAAAAGTATATTATGGAATAATCAGATTTTATTCTACATCTGTGCCAAATTTAATCAAAATCCGTTCTGTATTTTTTACGTGAAAGTCTTACAAATCCGAAACAGGTGGACTCCAATTACTGTAGCTCCTGTGAGTAAGTAAGTAAGTAAGTAACTAGTCAATAAGTAAGTACATACTTTGACTATTTAGTTTTGTGGCTTCGAAAACAATGACCTCGAGCTTAACTGTACAACCTAGCCTCGTAGCTCATCAAACGTCATATTCATATGACACCACATCTACTATTTAGCCCACTCTTGTTTTATGCTTTACGTACCTCTTATCAATCCGCTATCAGAAAGTTTACTTCGATTTTCCATTCGTTGTCAGTGAGGCCACATGAATCATTCTGACGAATGACCTTGCAGCCCAAAAGCGCTTTCCGTGCCGCATATTACCCCGCTATCAGTGAGGCCATCAGTCGGCACTTGCAGCCAGATTTGATTTTAGGTCGTCGCGTCGGTAAGTTACATAACAATTGGATAACAACACGGTCCGGCGCGTGCACTAGATGCGGACTGAGCGCGGGCATTCAGTGCGCACATAGACAACAACACTATGACTTCGCTCAGTAGAAATAGTTCTTGGAACAGTTTTTTTTTCATGTGCGGATGTCTGCGGGCCTTGTCTTGCATCTGATGATATCAGATCACCTGACGCATGAACAAACGAACTTAACGTATTTGCAGTCGTACACATCACATTGACTCAACATACTACAAATGTAAGTTTGTAAAGGTTTTAAAAACTATACATTACCAATCATAATACCATCTGCAATGCATCTAGAATCTAGATCGGGAACGCTTACGGTATCCTTGACAGAGATACACACTACAGACGGACGGAAAGATGATGCATTATCTATAGACAAAAGTAAATAAGTGCGATATCGGCATACTCGCGCGGCGCTCGCTGCGTCCTGCGCAGAACGCTGACAATTGTACCTGCACCTGTAGACGGTATGTCCTGTGGGGAAAGCAGTACGCAGAGCTCATGAAGGAAAGTATGAAAGTAGAACAAAATGGCACAATAAGTTATGGACAAATTACAACTGTGCAGAATTAGCATGCTTCAAAAAAGTAGTGACAAAACTCAAACTATTGATAGTTTAAGAAACGAGTTCAGCAAACGGTACGATTAGTTAAGTGTTATATGAGCTGGGCTGCAGACGGGACGTGCGGAGCATTTCGCATTTGAGGCTGGCCATACGCCGAGGGCCCCAGCCAATTTAAGACTTAACCGCTTAGAGGGGATATCCCGTCGCCAAGTGGCCGCCGCTATCATCAGCGAACACCAGCCTAACTCAGTTGTCCCCAGGTAACGTTCTCTCGGTACCAATTAAAAATACCTCAAGCTCAAGGTGGCCATGGGAAATCTATTAGTCTGGAGTACTGTTTGAGCTAATTTGATTTGCATTGGTAAGGCCTCTGGTACCAGATGATACTGGCGCTCTGATAAAGGCGGTGAACTGATAGCCATAGGCCCGGGAATAGGAAAGGCGCCATCGGGATGAGGTTACACTGATGATATGATTGATACAGATGATAACATGTTGGACCTTGCAGAACTGGTTACAGAACCGACCTGCTTCAATAACTATCTTTAATGGAAACGTTCCTTCCCCAAGTTGGTCTTGATAAATGATTGGACATAATTTAAAAAAAAACCAAGGGAAGAAGAATAGGGGATGAGTTACTGATTTCAATGATACATGTGCAGGTGCGCTTTTCACACCTTGTAGTGGCTCTCATGTGAATTATTTCAAACTGTCAATAGTCAGAGTTATTGGTGCATTATACCCTAATGAAGTTAACCTACTTCCCACTAAATTCAATAATGGGCTTACGGGCAACCTTTTTAACAAAATTCTACTGTGCCATTAGATACGAAACTTACCTACGACCAATTTTTATATATTTTACGACGAAGCCAAATGGAACATTTTAGCGGTCGTTTTCAATACCTATCTATGCATTTGTCTACGGGAGACAGAATTTTGGCATAAGTTCCATACGAAATGTGCCAAAAACTATATTGTATGACCGTATTATATCATTGTATGAATGCAGAACCGTATGACCACCGCGAGTGCCATCAGCGTGGTCTTTGATGAAGTGCCTCGTAAATGGACTTCTGATTCAGCCTGGGCTACTGACCTCTAGCGACACGAGACTGGTCGAAATGGATCAACATTCACTATGGGGTAGGGTTTTCCTTGTGGCTGGCAACTCTGAGTTCAAGTAACACAGACAGTTGGGGCTAGTTTACAAACTGTGAACGACTATTAAATTATGAACGGTTCACTCTGCAACCTCTAGCTCCCGAGACAAGATCAATCACCACTGATCCATATGGCTGAGTAGCTATAGAGATATAGATATAGAGAGTACATACAGCGCTGACGCCACTGCTAATTTTTATTTTTACAAAAATCTACAGTTTTATATAGACATGATTATTTTAAGCAGACAAACGTAATACATGCCTCTTTATATAATTTTGTACGTAATATTTTACATATTATACACAATTATTTATTTTAAAATAGCTTTTTGACTTCAGATAAAGTAAGACTAACATTCTGTCAGTTCATACTATTTATATATTTCATATATAAATGGTCTGGAGCCTGAGTAATGTACTCTTTCGTTTTCTTTCTTACGTCACTATACTGAAGCGTTCACACTGTTGCAAATAGTTACGTGTGGTCACCTCATCCCCTTAGGCGATTGAAGGCTTCCGGTGGGTTGAGTTCAGGATCTCCACTGTGCCGAACTGTGTGAGCCCATCCGGTGCCGTATATCGCGGATAGCTTTTAATTCTTTGTTTCAAGTTTAAGGGAAACGCGTTGCTCATTCCCAGATTTAGCCTGTATTTTTTATTTCTTCCACATGTAATAGCTATCCAGTTATATTGAGATGAATGCAGTAAACTCATGTGCGAAAAATCTACATCTACATGATTTACATTATCATCTTAAATACATTGAAAATGCAATAAATTGTATTTTAAATTGTGTTTGTGTTAACGCGGGCGCGCGTTGCAAAAAGAAACATAAGAATGTGGCTATTTCAGAGAACTTACTATTGGTGCTACACATCAGTACTTCTATATCTACACTAATATTATAAAGAGGAAACATTTGATTGTTAGCTTCCGAAACTACTTCAAGCTTACCTTCAACTTCTAGCTTGTCGTGGCGGTGTGGCTCAGTAGCCTGGGGTAAACCCAGGCGAAGCCAATTGAACCGAGGGAGATGCTCTTTACACCCCTCTTATAAGAAGAGGGGGCTAAAGAGCTGGTGAATGATTGTTCTTTGTACCCCACTTATAAGAATAGGGGGCGAAAGAGCAACAAGAGGCGCTCTTGCGCGCGGGGCAAGGGGCGACGATGGGAACCTCACCCTATTGCACTGTCCCAAAGTTGGTGGGATTGTCCTGTAGTGCGGGACAACCCCATCTGTGGTGGTGGCGTCGGTCCCTTAGGGGCTGACTATCCGTCTAGGTGCACTGATGATTTGTTGTTCCGGGACGCCTCGCCAAAGACGGCACAGATGGCACTCACGGTGATTATTGTGGGTATTCGATATAGTGTGCCCGCAAGCCCCACACACCACTGGACCCTACCCAGGGCTTGTGAAGGCGCGTAAATGCGCTACTGGACCGATTTGAAAAAAAATTACCATCACAATGTATGATGTAGGCATCATCAGTGGTGAACACAGGCTATATAACATTTTCTAGAAAGTTTTGATCATTGTGACAACTTGGAAAATGTAATCAAAGTGTGGAAAAAACACCAAAGTAAATTCTTATATGAGTAGCTACAGAACTTATTGACAACTAGCTGTCCCGATACACGTTGTTAGGTCAAACTTTTTTTGAGGTAATATCCTTGTGTCACTTGAATCACGTAGTTCAATTTCGAAGCGAAAGTCTCGGTGAAACTGTGAGTATGTTCGTGTGCCCCCAAGGGCACCCGAAGCCAGTTGAACCGATGGGGCTACTCATTATACCTCGCTCGTGAGATCAGGTGGAGGAGAAACTTGTGGCCCAGGGACTGGAGAGCATCGCCCCGTCGCAATGTCCTGACGTGGGCGGGATTGTTTCTTGGAGCCGACTGACTAGCCGTCCAGGAGAGTCGCCACACTGTTTATAGGTACCTAGAGCCGATGACGGCGCGAAAATGCCTTTCAGGCGTTACAAAAAGACACCAAAAAGATGTTCGTAGACGTTTAAGTACACGAAATGCTACAAGTCAGCGACACAAGAGAGGTCTCCTCCAGATCTTTAACACAGCTCCCGCTCACGTCAGGCACCACAAACGTCAGGTCGATCGAATTTATCGTCGCGCTCGCTTAAACCTTCAGTAATACGCGACCTCGCGGGGATCATTCGATGAAGGCGCAATAAATACCTGTAACAGTTTGCAGTAAGTTATGATAATATTATTCAAGTGGCAGCGTTACGTCGGGGGAATGTATTTCGATATGGCAATCACTGATTGGAGAAATGCTTTCACGTAGTAACTGCATTAGTTTATGACTTATGTACAATTACTGAAAAGCAGCATCTGAAACATTATACCGTGGTCAGTTACAGATAGACAACATATATATGTTTGCAATATAATATAAGTTAGTACTAAGAAAAAAAAATGGAAATTCTTTCCCTAAATAGTTAATATGTGGCGGCGCGTAGTTTAATAAACCTGGAAACGAGTGTATCTCGATATGTTAAGACAATTTTACCAAGAAGTGGGAAATATTCAGCTTGTGTTGCCGGTTGTGACTACGGTCAAACTTGTAGACGGTATGGAGACTAGTGTTGTTGTGGAGACATCCGAGTAAGGATACATAGAGAATCGAACGTAGGCAGAGAGAAAAAAAATATTTTTTGATTCTAAAGATGTTGGCAAGCACACCACGGTCTGCGCTTGGTATAACTTGGTAATACATCTAGTACCTAACAGTTTCTGGGTCAAAGACCAACTTTATGCTCGTAGCTAGATAAATTGAAATTCTACAAAGTGTCATCACAAAATAGTCATTGTATATTTGAGTGTCGCAGTATTGGAGAACCAAAGTACAGCGTCCTCCTAAATAAAGATGGAAGAAATAAGGACATACAAATTTCATTAAAATACCTCTGCTGCTCCATGCTGACGGAAGTGTCCAGTGCAGCTTCGTCGGTTACTATAAGACACGTCGGGCGACGGTCTACGTGACAATGTCGCCCATGGGGGGACAGACGCCCCCTTCTTTCCCGCAGATAGATATGATGAGTCCCGATAGCTATTTAAGATTAGCAAAAGTAACTATTATTATCTTGGCCGAGGGAACCGGGTCCCCTCTCCCACCTCTCTAACGAGGAGGCAGCTCATGCACGGCAGCTAAAGTTGGGCAGGCATTAACATGGGGGCCGGAATCCACATAACCCGCGCTCGACACTCCATCGATAAATGAGCTCTGTAACACTGGGAGAGCTCGTTGAATTATCATGACTGGGGGAATCGTCCGCTCTTCCACCGCGGACGGGTCCCGCGCGGTCGTCGTGATTATCCTGACCGGTAGGGCGCGGCGGCGGCTTGGTCTGAGCTCGACGGCGAACCGCGACAGGTACTGGAGTCACTACTATGACTGCACCAGCGTCGTCGTCCTAATGTCGATGTCCTAAGTTTACGCGAATGTTGCTCCTTACAATAAAACTACTTTTACTGATTTTATCGCGGTTTATTTAACAATTTAACTAGCCCGACGTTTCATCAGCTTTACAGCGACCATGGTTACGGGTGGACTGAGATGACAGATGTCCTGGTGTTACAATTTTTAAATATTCTCTGAATCTGGCCAGCCCACAGCTACTTAAAAGCTACTTAAAACTGGTTAAAAGCGGGCAACGCATCGGCATAATTATGTTGATGTTCATGGGCGCCGGTAGTCGTTGTAAGGCTAGCAATCGGTGCTAGTTTGTCAAGTAACGACGGGCCCATGAAACGCACCAAATATATTCGAAAATAATTTCGCAGTTTTGTCAAAATTCGAACATAATTACAAATGGAACGCTTTTAAAATTACCAAGCATTCCAAGTTTAAAGGCATCGAACACACTCAAGATACGAATGTCTTCGAAATTCGAACGCGTTCTTTAATGTATGCTGTAACTGCAGGAGTTAACAGAAAGTTACAAAATGTTAAGCACTCTTTTTCCTCTATGTATATGGAATTAAAAACTGTACATCTGATATCTAATATAAACGTATTGAAAGTATCGCTGATAACATGGTAACAGAGAAGTCAGAATTTGTTGTTGCATCTGCCCTTATCTAGCTGAAAGTGTAATGTAACTGATTAGATTTACTGTTGTAAAGATAAAGATAACGACTCATTTCATTCTAGCTGTAACCTGAATCAAGCTGAGCTGTTAATAAGCGGCGCGCTACATTTAAGTAATTTGCTTACGATTGCCGCAATGAACAGGTGGGTTGGCCACTGTTGGGCAATGGAAATGGAACGGCCGTGTTGAAGTTCATTGATAGAGATAAACTTGATGCTCAGCAGTGGCAACTTCAGCTCTGCAAATATTTTATATTTTCCGTCGCAATCAGTTTATTTTTTTATATAGAATAGAGAGGCAAACGAGAATTCGGAGCCTTTTTACGACGCCCACGAACATCCACATCCGGGTATCTAGTGTGCGAGAGGTCGCGCCGACCCAATTCCGTTCCATAGGAGGATGTAGTGTCATGCACCATGCACGGCACTTACTCCTCCTATGGCACTACCACTTCCTAACGTTTCTTTTTTCACACATTTTTTTAAAAGAACAATAATTCAACGAGCACCAATGAAATATCAAATAATAAGGAACATGTACAATGATAATTAAATAATAAAATTTAAATGGGCGATTCATATTTTCGCGGACACATAAGTAACAGTTTGCACGAGACGTGTGTAAAACCGGTGGTGGCATATAATGGCGGGAAACCTGTAACGAAGAGTACAGAACGAATATGTTATGTCAGTGCAAATAATTCTAGTTGCACTAATATTATCGCAAGCGTTATCGGCCTCTGATTAGTGGGCCAGCGCGTGCTATTTACGACACGTTAAAAATAAATAACAACGTGACTAGCGACGGTATCTGATTCTAAATGGGGTAGAATAGAAATTACGTTACATCTGATTCACTCTTGGCGTCCATTTTTCTCAATACTCAATGGATTATATCATACCAATGTTGTTTGATTTTTAAACTGTGGGCGTGAATTTTGTGACACTTATTCCATATTTGAATTGACCGCCCACTGTACATTTATTCATCATCATTTATTAATCATTTTATAGCCTAATTTTGGTGTACAAGAAAGAAATATTTACTGTTATTATTAAATATACAACTTCTTTATAAAGACATTTTTTAACATTTAGATATGTATTCAAAGTACAAAATTATTTTTAAATTCCTATGTTTAACATTACCATACCAAATGCTTGGCGATAAATAAAATGGCGACGCGTCGCCACGCCAATATCAATGAAATCCGAAGCGTATTAAATGTACGTTACACGTAAACAGAAACGTTTGAATTGCAATGTATTCTAAATAATTATATTTGTTTATAGCCTGAGGGGACAATCAAGCTATCGGAGCCATTTTGTGACTATTAACATCTGCATGGTTTAATGATATGCACCTGCGATGTGCACCGCTCTTCCTCCACCCACCCGATAATCACCAATTGCATATGCACAACGCGATGCCATATGCATTAGTTTTAACGCGGTGTCATGTGAGGCGGTAAATAACACCAATCTTTCCCATACAGCATCCGATCTTGTATCTGCTAGTTTGCTATCATACCTTCGTCCCAAATATGGCTTCTAGATGGAAATGATGGTCATAACAGAAGGGAAATCAGTGATTATTACGTTACATCTGATTACTGCTCGGAGGCCATTTACTTCTCCGATTGATGTTCAATATCGTGAGAGATATCCGTCGCCATCATTGTCTAATCGTTCTCTTAATAAAGCGATAAGAAGCCTTTAAAATGGGAAACGATATCATTAGCATCGTCACATACAAAATGGTACTATAGCATGTGGATAGTTCCACACGAGTTCCTGGGAGCGCATAAATATAGCTTTTAATATTCTCAAGTATGAAACTAGTTCTAGATACTTCGGTCAGCTCCGGGTTAGTTCATAAGGCAAGAGAGCATGGGATAGGGTAGGCTCGGTCCCCTCAGGGCAACCGGTAATAACATACCTAAAAATGTATAAAATACGTTATTTTTCTTTAAAACCGATTCAAGTCTACCGATGAATAGGATACAGTAGTCACAATGTGGGATGGGTTTTATTTACATTTTAGGAACAGGCGAATGCTCAAACGATAAGCAATCAGACACTTTCAGAAAGGCTCTGCTCCGATAAAAAAGTGCTCTTTCGACCTCAGGCTCCTGTTCCAGGACTTTTCTTCCCGAGAAAGCAGCATAAATTGTGTACGCCTTCAACACACTCTCGTCCAACGTAAGCTGGCCAATATTCATCTCACTCTCGAAAGTTCGTCCCTCCTATCGCTGCTGCAGAACATACTTGGTACTGCCTATTACCGCGGCAAGCAGTCGCCCTGCCCGAACAAACTGCCGACAACTCCTTTTCGTATATTTACGCGAATGTTATTTATTATTATGACTGTTTAACGGATTTTATCGCGTTTGTTAAGGTTACAGAATCTCCGTAATGAACGAATGTATCGAAATCCTATGGCTGTCCAAAATTAATATAGATATATATCAGGTATAAATTATAAATATTTATCTGCTATTATACCTGATATATTTTACTGAGATTATTTTACTGATTATTTATAATTTATACCTGATATATATTTTATATTAATTTTGGACAGCCATAGGATTTCGATACATTCGTTCATTACGGAGAATATATAATATTTATCTGCTTGTGATATATTAATATATGTCGACGGTTAAAAGGATATTGGGCATAAGCGACACTGGTGGAAAATGAGTTTTGAATGCCACCCTACCTAAAATTTTCTGCTCTTTCGAATGCGCTAACTCCCATGTCTCTGTGATAGTTTTTCTGTCCCTTATGCCCCAGCCAAAAACTGCATTTTCGAAGTGTCCTTACGGTGTAACCGACGGTGTTTACAGTTTTTTAACCTAAAGACGCTTATGCCCAGTGTGGTTATGCCAAAAATATCACATTCGGCTTATAGTCGTTTATGTATTTCCGTTTTCACTGCCGTAGAAATGCCAGGCGCTCTCTTTACTATTAACACCTATTTTAAAAGTTAAAACTAACGCCTGTTTTTATTTGTCGTCAAAAACATTAAATGTTGCTTATATCCGACTACCATTTACAACTCAACAAAACAGTTGTCACCGATTACCAAGAAATTCTTTTTATTGATTGTCGCTTATAAGTTACTACAGTTCGATATTGTAATGTACCTTATACCGTGTTACAATAGATTGATAATTTATCAATTATAAGTACAAAAATATATGGTGCCTTTTTATTATTGACGCCTTGACGGCTATTGTTTTATCAAAGATTCCAATTACTAGTATTCTAAATACTATATTGTATTAACCTTTAGAACTGCTTCATTTTCAGCAAAGTTTCATTATATTTTTTTAATTATTATTATTTCAAAAATAAAATATAATAATAATATCTGTGTACTTATAAAATGAGTAGTAACTTATTCAAGCAACATAATCTTGGTTGTTTTATTAAATGACTACATCATTTTTGTTTCTATGTGGCTCTGCAATACATTGTGAAAACGACTTCATCTTCTATAACTGAGTTGTTTGTTGCTAAATGATAAAAATAATATTTTTGTTTTCATTAATTACATCAACAAATAGTATAGAGTATAATATAGAATAATAATTAATGTAAGTAATCTAGAATTCTAGATTCGGAATTATCATGTTAACCGGCACTCATCCGATTTTACCTATGCAGGTCATTCTGTAGTACTGGTATTTAAGCACTCCAGGTACCACTTACCTTTTTTGTAGGTAAATGATGCCGAATTACCTCATAAAAAATAAGACCGTATGATCCAAGCGACATTAAATTACATGAATCACAGTCGAATCACATCCTTAAAAATAACAATTAACGCTTTTATTATTTCCATTCCAGAGCTGATAGTAAACAATAAATACAAAATTAATGCCATTTTTCTAGAATTTAATACTTTAAACTGCTCTCCTGAACAATTTGGTTTTCCTCGCTTATGCTTTGCTTTTGTCCTTTTCCTATCTATTTATTATTTATACCTAAATATATTTTTAGATATTTTTTTTATTAAAGGTCCGCAAAAGGACTTCGATACATTCGTTCATGACGGTGATTCGATTCTGTCTCATTCCACAAATATCTTAAGAAACGCGATAAAATCTGTTAAAAAGTCATAATAATGCTGACCGATCCATTAGAAACTCGTTGCAAATGGCATTTACTTACACTTTCGCTTATCGAATTCGGTTATCGCCCCAAAAAAACTGTGTCACAATATTTTTTTAAATTAACTGGAAAGAATCATTAGTAATAAGTGTCAAGTGCAGCGGTTAACGAAATTACCGACATCTGCGAATAAAATCTATAACAAGTGTAGGTCCTTCGTCCTTACGCAATGAGCTGAATGTCAACGCCACCACGCGGTGACCATGCGAACTGTAGTTCTGCGTACTGTCTTAAGATACGTTACGCTGCTTCCTCCACCAGTCTTTGATATGGAGACCTGAACGAAGTGATAAGGAATAAATACAGCACTATAAAACGGGCCATTGACTGAACGCGAAAATAAAATATCTAATGAAGTTTTACATTAATTGTAATATCATAAAATAAAATATCTAATGAAGTTTTACATTAATTGTAATATCATAAAATAAAATATCTAATGAAGTTTTACATTAATTGTAATATCATAAATAAAAAATTTCGAGTCACGGTGTTTGTGGTCGAAGTCCTCCCTAACGGCAAGACGTAATCATCGATTAACATGAAATTCTGTGTGCGTGATTGTGTATTCGGTAGATACGAGAAAGCAACTACCGAATGTCGTAAAGAATATCTCTAGCGCCATCCAGACTATCGTTTATTATTTACATGTGGACACTTTTTTAAATTTCACACTCTATATGGCCTACCTAATCTCTACCCTAAATAGATTTGGAGTTTGGTACAGCTATCATCTAATCTATAACTAATTTGATAGAAGATACCAAAGCGGTAGCCGTCGCTTAACAATACATTTAGCAACATGGAAATTCAGTAGATGTACAAAACTTTCCCTTGGCATCAATTTAAGACATTTCACAAGATCGTAAACGCGCATTTGCATGTCGACGGAGGTTTTTAAATATCATAAGTTTACATCCGTTATCTGACACCCGAAACACGAGTCGCTTATCGCCGAGGTTAATGCGATATTGCGGTTCATCATATATAACCACATATTTCCTACAATTTAACATTTTGACTTTACAACAATCACTGGCAACACGTCTGTATAGCTACAATGCTATGAGCGTAGGTAATCGAAGGACCATCGAATGCTCGTTTTGTAACCAAATGGCGACATCGTTATAAAGTTGTAATTTTAGTAGTGTTCTTCATCGACTAGCTGTTTTTGAACATACTGTGCATAGCCATGATGCATTGCAGCCTTTTTCACGTAATATTAATTTAATTGATGTTACGTGTTTTATTATATTAATAATAAAAGCTAACCGTTGGTTTAAACAAGTTTTTGCAGCATATCAGCACTCCAGCAGTAAAGTCCCTCAAATGTGTAAAGAATGGTTGCTCTAGTGCTACAGAGCGAGCTGTCGGCAACTCGACACACGTCATAACGGGACGGGCTCGCCGCCCGCCACCTTGCAATTAGCAACGTTGAAATTTTAACACTTTTCAACAATCTGGAACCCCCTACCTAAGCGGTACCCGTGAGTGCTGCGGATATAAAGGCGCCCAATTGCGAGTCTGGCTCAAAACGAGAGTTCCGTACCAAACGACAAACGACAGAAAAAAACTGATGCACTAGTTCTGCATAAAAAGTCTAACATTAGTTTGTAATGGTTTTACGGTCATAATATTTAAAGTTTTCGGAATTTTTCCTATATGTTTTTCACTTGTTGGCACATACTGACTACCGGCTACAGAGAGTACACTTTCCGTTCCGGTTCATTTGAGGCACGAAACTCTAGAAAGTGCACATTATCTTTAGAAGTATTGTATTTAGGCTGGGGAACTTATCACAACAGGCTGGGGAACCTCATAATAATAATAATAATAATAATAATATTAATAATAATAATATATTTATTCGTAATGCATATACTGGACCTTTTTCTTTTTTTTTTTAACGCGGGAAAACGCATTTACGCGCCTTCACTGGCTCTGGGTGGGGTCCATCGGTGTGTGGGGTACAACATAAGAGTATCAGTTATTTCCTCGTACAATGCCTTAGGCAGCTTCAAGCTGTGTTATATAGAGGTATGACCGTCAACAGCCGCTCAGGTGACTAAGTAATATCTGTTGCTCGCAGGCCTCTCCACTCAGCCGGCGCAGCCCACCAGTCGCCAGGAGTATGACCCTGGGTGGGGTCCAGTGGTGTGTGGGGCCCGCGGCACATGATAGTGCCGAACACCCACAAAAAACCGCGAGTGCCATGACTGCCGCCTATGGTGAGATGTCCCGGAACAGCAAATCATCAGGGCACCTCGACGGCTAGTCAGCCCCTAAGGCCACCTCCACAGATGGGGTTGTCCACACCACAGGACAACCCCACCAACTTTGAGACAGTGCAATGGGGCGAGGTTTCCATCTTCGCCCCTTGCCCCGTGCGCAATAGCGCCGCCTCATTGTTTTTCTCTTTTGTCCCCTCTTCTTATAAGAAGGGTACAAAGGGCGCCACCTCCTCCTGCTCTTTAGTCCCTTCTTCTTATAAGAGGGGTACAAAGAGCATACACCTCGTCGGTTCAGTTAGCTTCGCCCAAGGTGTCTCGGATCACCCCAGGCTACTGAGCCCCACCGCCACGACAAGGCTTAGACCATGGTGGATCATACACTGGACCTAACATATGTAGACAACAAAGCTTTTTATTAAAAACAAAAAAACACGAACGTTTTACAAAGTACTGTTAGGAACAGTGTATATCACAGTGATGGGACCTCACCTGAATGGACTACTTTGGTACTGATTTTCACGACCATCATTTTTTGACATGTTGGCGGTGACGTCATCTTAATGACCTGACCGTCTTATAGGTGGTAATATAGGTATGATCCCAATGTCAATAACTAACCTCATACCCTGGCAGTGCCCGCGTATTGTACAATGCCGCAACAACACAGACATCTGGCTGCATCAGATAACGCGGCCACCGGGAGCCCGGCGGTCAGAGTTTAACAAGCGCCATATTTGGCTCCGCGACACCAACAGTGGCGTGGGAAATGGTTAATGGGCTGAGGTGGAGGAGTTACAAACCTTTTGGGGTTTGGATGATATAGAGGTTTCAAACCTTTTGGTTTAAAAGTGAAAGATTCCGCACATTTGTTTGGGTTTGAATAGTGTAGGTTTCAAAAATTTGGTCTTGCATTTTGATAAATTCGTTCGTATCTGTTCATTTTATTTTTTAGAAAATTTAAATTACATTTTTAAACAGATTGCGTTATAGTATAAAAGCGCACAGCGGTTATGTCAGCCAGAGGTAGTTTCTCGGTGATGACGTCCCAATTTTGCTGCAATGCAGCATGTCTTGTTTCTTGCAAATGCGCTCTGTATAGTAATGTAATACTAATCAGTATGCTCTGTTGTCTGTCGTAAGCCAGAGCGACATTTTTGTATTACGCGAACACTGCACACTGCACACTGGGCACTGGGCAGCTGGGACTGGTTATGTTGTAACTGGCGCTGAACACTTTGTGGTTTGGTTTTTATCACGTGCACACTCACAGCGGGCGTTCACTTTGTATCTATTGAATTGTTGCAGATAAGAGAAACGAGATGTCATCAGGTGGAAGGCAGGGAGTCAACAAGTCTTTCAACCCGCGAGACTGCACTTTAACTTTACGGAGCTCCGTCCTGCGTATGATATCTCTAATAGAACACCAGAATAGGAGAATGAGGGAGGAGAGAGTGCACTTGTGGCTGTGCCCTCGCCCCGGCACCACCAGCCGCACTGCCTGCAGCGATGGCTCATCACAGTGTACACTTGTACAATTGACTTACTCAATTACTTGACTGTCAATTGTGAATAAAAAATCAAACGCATGTCTGCATTTGTTATGTGGATATTTATTAGCTCGATTGCTGCACTACGTAATAAGAAAGCTAGTGTATGAATTTTACACACGGCCGAAGTAAAACTTATAGGAAACGTATAGTTAAATATAGCTGTAGTAATAACATACAGGACGTGACTCAATCTGTGTTCACTGACTTATATCTCCCACACAACTTTCGTTCGTCTCGTTGTCGTAACGCTCTCACCACGCATTCACCGCCATAAACCCTCAAGCGTAAGTAAAGATCAACTTCAAAATTTTAAAAAAATATTATCAACACAAATAAGTGATTCAGAGTAAACTGGTAATTCCCGAGATTAGCCCGTCCAAACAAACTCGTGAACATTATCATATCAAGTTGTCTCAGCTCTTATCTGTTTC
This sequence comes from Eumaeus atala, assembly GCA_017140195.1. Classification (NCBI taxonomy): domain Eukaryota; kingdom Metazoa; phylum Arthropoda; class Insecta; order Lepidoptera; family Lycaenidae; genus Eumaeus; species Eumaeus atala. The sequence goes on along the minus strand of JAFELO010000093.1, from coordinate 49,183 downwards.
CACACCCGAGTGTCAAAACTTTTCACCCAAAAATTCCACAGCCGCACATTTAATTTATATTCCGTAACCCACAAACCTACCGCATGCCGCGGCGGGTCGCGGGTTCCGGCTCGTGGGCAACACGCGGGGTCTTGACTGCGCCGCAGCCGAGAACATAATTTCTTTAGAACATTGTGATGTGTGTGAATCTACGAATAATACTTATCAAATGGTATCGGTTTCTCTATAGCATAGGGGAAGAAAGAGCAATCGAAGCCATTTGACCGTCAAATCCGCATGGTGCACATGCGGTAACGTCCTCCCTCCTTACCTCCCCAGTCTTACCGACCCGATTCAGCTGCAGTTCAGCAAGGGCCCTACTTGCTACTGGTGTATCATTAGGGTTCAATCAACGAAGGAAGCGAAAGACAACAAAATAAGCATTGAATTTAGGTGCTAAGATGTTTGTTGCTGTGTTTTATGTTTCCGTGCCTTAAAAGTAAAAACCCTGTATAGGATCATTTCGTAGTCTGTCTGTCCGCATGTATAACCCTAATATGAATTGAACTACGAACCTAAGTAGCACTTAAACTACAAGTGCACAGGTGAAGCAGCGAAAATGTGAGCATGGGCATATACAGCTTGTACCTTACTTCTTCAAGGCGAGCAACGTCTACAGGACGCCTAGTTTTGCGGATGTATATGGGCGGCGACACTTTAACGCCCGGGCGCAGCTCAGCATGACTGCAACTGCCTACTATCCTATTTATTTATTTGTTACGAGTAATAACAATAGAGCATTGGAGTCACGTCACAAACTTAGAGCCTTGCACAAAACGCCATCTATATCGGTCCAGTATTCTCGGAGATTAACGTCAACGAACATGTTATGCCTCTCTCATGGACATACAGTTCACGCTTAACTGATCTCTTAATCCGGGCGGTTCCGGAGCAACTCAAAAACAGACTGGAATATACAGCGGTCACATGTACTGTGCGTCTGCTCGCTGGCTCCGGGGGCGAAGCAGTCATACACCTGTATAAGCATAAGGTCGACATGAGAGTTGTAGAGGATTACATGGCGAGGAGAGAAATAAAACATGTGGTCACACTTGTCCCTCTTGCCCCTACAGGAGTATACAAAACGTAACTCCCTCTCTTTCTATCTTTACTAACTTATATCTCCTACTAAACTTCCGTTGGCCTCGTCTTCGTAACGCTCTTATCACGCATTCACCAACCTACTACTCAAGTCAAGTGTGAAGTTTTACTTCGAAAACGAGTGTGCACGCACGTAAGAAGTCCCCTCTAATGGGTCACCGGCTAGTCTAACAGTACATTAATATGTATAATAATCTGTGTCATGGCGCAGTTTCGTTCCATCGAATTCCTCAAGACGATTCTAAAGAATCTTCATTCCAACAAAGGGCTTCAAAAAAGATTTCAGTTACTTTTAAGTTCGCACATTATAATGTCTACAATATGTGCATATTTCAACAAAAAATTCGACCGAAACCACCTGAGATAGATAGAATGTTTGTATCATAAAAACACTTTGAAACAGCGCATAACATATAAAGCCGCGATAAAAATTTAAAAGTATCCGCGTGCATATATTTTGTAACGAAAATGAGACCAAAATATTTACATTTCATTAGAAAACATACGCTCGTTCTGGAAAGTTTCAAGTTTTCATTGATTTATTGGATCCGTTCGCGAGTTTTTAGTGAAAATGCCATTTACAAGCTTTTTATTTAATAAGCATTTTTAAAAGATGTTGAAAATAAGATAACAGGTGGGAATACAATCCGAATGCGAAAGAATAGGTGCCATGATCAGATTGATCGGGTACCGTCCGAAAGTGACAGGAGTCTTCGTGACCAGCGTATTTGTGTCAGGAGAGTTATGAATGTGGAGGAGGCTCGGCGAATCTATCGTGTCGTTCAGTACTCGCCTCCCTCTGCCTAACATGTGAGGGAAACGGCGTGAAGATGTGCTGTTGTTAGAATCAGATATCAGTCCATAATGTATGGAGCAGAAAATATTGAAGAGTCTCGAACCGCGCGGTGGTAGCGCAGATTCGCATTAGGAGATTGCACAACATCCCAGTGTACACCCTATTTTTACGTTGTCTTTGAATTGCATAAAGAACAACAGCCATAAGCTCATCTAATGGCAGGCACGATTACCGGCGCCCATATGCTATCGCACAGCCAGAACTAGACACTTGGTAGGCTCTTGCCCTCGCTTAGTATTTTTCAATTGAGTAGGAGGGCAAACGAGCAATCGAAGCCTTTTTACGACTACCGACGACTAATATATACTATACTATATAATACCCATGAACACTAATTACACATAATTACTATGCCGATGCGTTCCGGCGAACCAGCTCCGCTCGACAGTTTTGCCTATACGCTGTGACTGTGCTTTGGCGATGGCACTTTTGTGGGACCTGGAAGCCAAATTATACTTTTTTTAATGCGCTGGTATTTGGATAGTTGCCACTGTCACCCTGGCCCGATAGCACTCCAGCTTACGGCGTAGAGCCGACCGACAGAAGCTACCAAACTAAGACTAAACTGTCTACGCGTAGCTAGAGGATGTTGAGATCCGTATGTTCCAGATTGCTAAGTCGGCGAAAGCAGATATTTTCCTCGACGTAGGAGCACACTCGAGCCTGCGGTAAGAAGGAGTGTTCCAATTTATACCCGGGAAGGTGCTGTCGAAGGTATCAGTCGGAGAAGGAATCTGCGTTTCGGTTAAAAAGGACTTTGCCATTTCTAGGTGGTGATGAACGGCGTTCATAGATTGTAATGCAGCATTCGCGCCGCTTAATGTGCAACCGAAAAGAGAAATAAGACGACGGCCGCCATTTTGGACATTTGACGAGGTGATAAAAGCTTACTCGTAAATTTTCTCGGTAATATCTCAATTAAAAGCGAGGAGTATAATTTGACAGTCGCCAGCGAAACTCGAGCCATAGCAAGCGAACTGCGATACTAACTATCGATAACAGTTTCTAGGGTTCCATAACTCATAAGGAAAAACGTAACCATAGAATTATGTTTTTATCAAGGAAAGCTTGGAAAGAAATGAGATCACAACGTTAAACAAAGTAACAAATTGCTAACATTTAGTTTTATAACAAAATACATTACAAACTTACATTTGTATTTCACTACATACAAAATGAATGCATACGCCCGCAAATGTAGGTTTGTGCACTTTATAAGTTGTCATGCTTTTATCTCCCATTGGTGCAAAACCCTCGGTCGAATTCTACTTGCAATTGGCTGTTTTTAGTGTGGTACGTAAAAAAGTGAATTCGGAGCTTAGTAGACTATCTCCACTCAAAACAGATTCAACCTCCCTTACACCAATCCCCAATAGTCCACCGCATCGGTAATATTAGCGAAAAGTAACTCGGACAAGCACATTTTCCATCTTTCTTTCTTTCACAATGCGTAAACAGGGCAGAACGGCGCTGCGTCCGAAAAGTTTAGCTCTAATCTTCATCGGTTATGCAGATGCCACAATATACACGACCATAAACATATCTACGTTTAGCTTAATGCTGTAATTTATGGCAGTGGAGTAGCCAGCCTCTTAGATCATACCTGAATAACGATGCTACAAAACGAAGTCCCTAAAAGTGTCAGTACGTGAGCGATTTTCTCAAAATTTAAGTGTTGTTCTGTGCTTTTCACCCATAGATCGAGTATTTACCTAAAAAGATTTTAATCCTGGTCGTAAAAGAGCGTTTCTTAAAGAAGCTTTTCTAAAGATTGAAGCAAGGAAGCAAAAGCGAGACATCGTAGGCCAATCATCTGTTCACACGACGCGATGGCGCAACAAAACGCCAAATGAAACGGCTTCCATTGGTTCCATTTCAAAGCTTTTCTGACAAGCGATAAAATAATTCCCGTGCAAACGGGGCCTTCGTGTATAATTTATCAATTTGTCAGGTAACAATCCGGCCCACGGAACCAAGTCGGGGTAATAATTTAAAATATGTTAATGCATAGCATATGCTAATGTTATAAAAGTAAAGAGTTTGCTGGAACGCAATATTTACTGGAGCTACCTGTTCTGTTAGCAAAACTCTTTTGGTGTTACATAGCTCATTTAAGGAAGAAGATTATCAGCCATTTACCACCACGCTGTGTTACAAACAGGAACGGAATATGCGGGTTACGCGGGTGGAACCGCAGCGCGCAGCTAGCCATAAGAGGTAGTGCCATGCTGCATTGCAGTCGAATATTCCGGGCATTCCGGGGAAGTACATCTCGCTCACATGAGGCCGCCTTAAAAATCTGTGCAACAAATGCATACCATTTAGTATACCTCATATGAAAAATATAAAAGATATAGTTCCATGGTGTAGCCACGGGGCACGGCTAGTGGAGCATATGGGGTAAACGAGCAGCCAGAGCAAACTGACGTCGACCGTAAACATCCGCATAGCCGAAGTTTATGTAAATGCGCTGCCCTCCTCTTCGTTCACCTAAACACCACCGGACTCTCACAAAATTCACAGGTTTTCTGTTGGGTTCATCTGTTGGGTCTGGTTGCGGGAATATTCTTAGCAGCACCCGGGAGGTCGTTGCACTTACCTATCGTTAAATTTGTAACTACAGTTTACATTACACGAAATGAAGAGTCATCATTAAATTGCGCTTTACAATGTGACAGCCATAAACGGCGCGTATGACTTGCAAGTATGGAGATCTCGGCCTGTGATCGGTAGTGGCACTTGGTAATAACGGAAGCACCCCTTGAAATAATGTGGAAGCCTTATTTATAGTAAAAGGTAGTGTCATTGCTGCAATGCGGCAAGATCGGACCAGCAGCTCGGAAGTGCGCCTCGCTCATATCTTACCGTCGGAAGCGATGGCTACCAATTGTTTAGTAGATGTTTGAGGGAGTACTGACGAACTAGTAATAACGATTCTGAAACATACCCATGTATATGTTGAAGAACTGTTTACATATTAACCACTTACTTGTTTATATATACAATGTAAAGTTTTATGTACTCGGTTATGAGTACAAAAAAACTGCCAACGATCCCACTTATCCTATTAATAACATAATAATAATACCTGTGGACTTATCACACCACGTTAGCCTAGCCCTTTTTTTTTGTTGAGGCGGGGAAACGCATCTACGCGCCTTCACTGACCCTGGGTGGGGTCCAGTGGTGTGTGGGACTCGCGGCACATGATAGTGCCGAATACCCACAAAAACCACCTCGGGTCATCAGTACCGCCCTTGGTGAGGTGTACCAGAAAAACAAATCAGCAGAGCAACTCGACGGCTAGTCGGCCCCCTTAGGGACCAACTCCACCTCCAGAGATGGGGTTCAATTAGTTTCGCCTGGGTGCGCCCCAGGCTACTAAATCCCACCGCCACGACAAGGCTTGAACCATGATGGGGACGTTAGCCTAGCCCTGTGTTAAGTACCGTTAGGACTTGTGTTATAGACAACGGAAATATATTTAATATTGTTACAAATTTAAGAATTTTTATATGTTTAATATTTTTATTATATAAACACATATTAAATAAGATAAACATCCAACCTAGACGGGGTTCGAACCCGTGAACTCGGGCGTAACATGTGGACTAACCGCCACGTTACCAACTGAGCCAGCTGGTCGTCATTAATAAACTGTTAACTCCTAATGTAATGGCGCGAAACATGACATGACGTGTAACAGTACTTTTCTTGAAAACAAAATAATACCAGGTAAAGAAATTTGTCACATGCAGCCAAGAGCTAACTATTTTTAGTGTCGATCGGATCAGTCATTTGTCACGTTTAGTATTTCGCAACCGATGTAAACGACCGGACACATTTAGCGCTCGTCTGTGCCTCCCCAAATTAAGGCTAATGCTTTCTACTAATGTTATAGCTTTTTTTAAAATTTGTGTTTTAAAAAGCAGGCTCTTCATGCTTGATAATTCACAATCCTCAAGGCTTAAATCAGTCAGGACGGGATCTAATTGTTTTCTTTTTCGGTTAAAAAAAATAAATGCATAAAGAAAAAAAATGAGCTTTGGAAAACTTTGGAAAAAAATAGGTAAAAGGTGTAATTGTCTGTATTCGTCGTATATTATAGGTAAGGTATAGACTCAAAGCTAGAACTGAGTTGAGACATTGATGCAGTACTTATATTCATGTACGGTCTATATGTTACTGATTTCTGACATGAGATTAATTATAAAAGAGCAGATAGTCATTGGTCTACGAAGTACAGCGTAGGCAGAGGTTGAATTTAGTTAGATTATTACTTATTAATAAGTGGATCACTATTTACGTGCAGTAGTCGGTGTAATTCAAAGGTCCAAGGTTCAACATACATAGTTAAAATATAACTATCCTTACTTAAACCTCATCAAGACCAGTGAACTGCAGTCGGATAGACTGACGATACAGACCAGTGGTGTACTTAAATAATTTAACAACTTCTAATTGAAAATACCACATCTGAACTAATAAATCAAGAGGATTCATGGACCTAATGCGTTTTAAGGAATTTCTCACCGGCAAGTTCTGAGTTTAACTAATAGTTTAAAATGAATGATGACACAATATTAATCCTAAACATAGTAAACAGTAGATGGCACTGAAGCCAAACGTTAGCAATAAAACCAAAGCTAAATTAACTACGTACATTTGTAAGTTTAACTTATATGTTACGCTGCTGTAAAGTAATTTCGACGGTGTAAGATATGTTTTCGTAGTTGCCGTAACAAAGATTGACCTTTGTGAAAAACTTTAAACTTTATTAATGTTTTTGTCTAAATATCGTGTTGAATTAAATTTAAAATTCACTAAAATCTGTTCTTATGCCAGTAGAATGTCTCGTCAGTCGTCTAACAAAAGCCTAACTTTTAAGATCGCGGATGCCTTCCGACTGACCAAATAAAACAGTTTTATAGTCCCGTCCTAATTCTTATCGTACAAAATTCTAAATTATCTTAGATTTTTACATATCTGGAAGCCACATAACATTTTAAAGACTAGTTAAAAATAACGTCAATTATAAAAGACACATAAATTTTAAGATATGAATATATCTTACTACAGATTATATAAAACAATACTGTAATCAGTAAGATGTTCCCACAGGTGGCGCCCTCGTCATAGGTGACAACACTAATATTTGTATTATGATACTTGAGTCTAAGATTTTAATCTTTCACAACGTTTTACTCGTTCATGGAGACTGATTTATTGCAATCAATTGTGAACTGTGCTAGTTTAATATACAGCTTATATTCCAATGGAAATCAATCAATGTATATCGACGGTTGCCCACCGTACTTCCGCTTACATTTCGGTACAGATAATAAAACGGGGCAACAGATAACGATAAGGTTATCGTGCATTATGTGCTTTATGTGTTTATCGTAATCAAATCAGTGCTATATGGATACGGTAGGCGTATATTATAGACGTCACATCATACCGCCAATTCTGTTACGAAAGTGGTTATTTTGAAGTAATAACAACACTAAATATTCATTATTAGTACAGGGTTAAAATTGAATTTCGTTAACATAATATAAAATTACTTAAATAATTTATAATAAATTATATAATTTGTAAAAAAAAAGACTTCTAATATATTATATAAATGTCATAATTTATATAAAAATAATTCCAAGATAATTCAATTATGACCTGACTTACGCCATAAATCACATTCAAAAAGTCCATACGCCGTTAAATAATATTTAAATTTGGAATTAATGATATGACTATTGTGCTGGCAAGTGAAAATTAACGATCTTGTCCGTCATTGTAACATATTTGTCTGGCGACCGGAAACTTTATTTTTAGTTGTAACGAAATTTTCAGCGAGGTCATTGTTTTATGTTCAGACGCGTCTGTGTGCAAGTTACGTAAGGCGCGAGTAAATATTATATTACAGAGTGCATTTAACGCTACGAGAATGAATGAGAAAAACTTACGGTGGCCTTGCGTTTGTATTTAGTTTTTCGAACATAGATTGCGTTCGACAACAAAACGCGCGAAATTTACTTATTACTGTTCTTTAATTAGTTATGACAACCATGGACTTCCGCATTACTAGAGTGCTGGCGAGCCGCTTCCAGAGCACAGGGCAAGGAGAATAGACAACAGTAACGTACACATCGAGTATAAAAATATCGTATGTGTAATTTCACAACCAGCGCCACATTAGAGAAGGTCTGGACCTCTCAGGAATTTTTTCTCGCCTATTCTTCATATACTCGGCTACTTTTTGAAGCTTGCAAAACGTACGAAACAACACAGGTTAGGCTGTCTGCCAATTTAGATTACACTACAATGCAGGAAATATTCTTTAATGTGTAGAATATTTGACTAGAGTATGACGGTGTTTTGGTGTAAAGGTTATAGATAAAACCAAGTGTTGCTTTAGTTACATTTTAAGTTATATCACGTGGACTATGTGCCGCTATATGTGTACATCGTAATAAATGGGTCGACGACACTGTCCCACGACTATTGTGCATCTTATAATAATCACTGTACATATTGTGAGACTAGTGTATACCCACGGTTTACTTCCTTCTTCCTGTGTCAAGACTGTTGTATTTACATGCCAAGTTTATTGGACGGTTCCTCGTCTATCCCAACAATAAAGAAACTTATTTAAATGATCTTCCTCGGTTCAGGGCCGTCTCGGACCGGAAGCCCCTTGAGGCAGCCACGACTCCCACGCGCTGTATGGGGAAGGCCTATGTCCAACAGTTGGTGTCGTCCGGCAGATGATGATAACGACGATTGTACGGGCAGAAGGACAATAATAGAAACTGATGGGAACCTAAGGGTATAGCAGAATAAAGTGGGTGGATTTCATGCGTATTCCTTTATCCGTATCCGGCAAATAAGCAGAGCAAAGCGACCTATAGCAGTTGGTTTGAAGATGTTTATGGGCGTCGGTAATCACCCCAACAACCTGTAGTACAAAAAGCTCACTCAAAGCCGATGATACGGAAGAGAAAGTTCGTGCCAGCCCAATCGGGCTGCAATGCAGCACAGCGCCGCCTCCTACTGAACTTGTTCCATTGTATGGAACAGTACAGTACGTTTACAGCATCGCTGCATTGCTGTGTGGAAGGGCTCGCGTGCCCGGTTCAGAACTCCCACATTAACTACCACGTTTTTATAGCATAAGGGGCAAACGATTAATCTTTTTGATGACTACCGATGCGCATGATTATTACGCAGAGGCGTTGCCCTCCTATTATCCTCCCACTATGGGCCACCGGCTACTCACAAACCGCATGAAGCGCGACAGCGACGCTGTCGCTTTATGGCGGTATCAGTTGAGCGAGAGGTACCTCCCCAGTCCTGTCGGACCAATTCCGTTGCATAGAAGAACGTAGTGTCATGCACCATCCATGGCACTACCTCCTCCTATGCAGCATGGTACTACCTCTTCCTGAAGCGAGTACGTGAATAGTTTTCGCGTTTCGTTTGTAATCAAGGAAATCGCTCGACATTTCTGTGGACTTGAGCGGCTGACGCGCTGTCTGTGCGCGCAGGTCACGTGCTGTCGCGCGCGGCGGCGCT
>JAFELO010000093.1:6326-39565 GCA_017140195.1 Eumaeus atala | reverse complement strand
ACCTCCTCCTATGCAGCATGGTACTACCTCTTCCTGAAGCGAGTACGTGAATAGTTTTCGCGTTTCGTTTGTAATCAAGGATCTCGCTCGACATTTCAGTGGACTTGAGCGGCTGACGCGCTGTCTGTGCGCGCAGGTCACGTGCTGTCGCGCGCGGCGGCGCTCGCTCCGTTCGCTTTCTTGTTCCGACGCCAGTAATTCGTCCGGAGAGAGTTACAGTAATCGGGTTAAAGTTGAACGGTCGATTGGTCGAGTCGTCGAAGCCTAGCAACACAACCCAGATAGATATTGGTCGAGTCGTCGAAGCCTAGCAACACAACCCAGATAGATATTGATTTAAGACCTACATATTTCTTCGCACAAGTCAAAAATAGCAAAACACGTAAGAAAGCATTGAATAAAAAAAATTAAAAACACAAAACTCCGACTGCTGACCAAAAAGAAAAGCAAGACGTCTACATTCGGGACACATTATTCATCAACAAGTTTTCTTTTTCTAAGATTTTAAAAATGTCTCCCCACTGTAGAGGCATTGTTTTTTCTTTTCAGTAATCAGTCGGGATTTTTGCTCTTTTAATTATTTTATATCTTTCTGTTTCCGTTAAAGTGAAACTATAAGTAATGTATACGTTTGAATAGTTATTTAAATCCCTACATTTAGATAATCCACTTGGTGTGTTACGTAAGAAAAAATAATTTGGATTTCTAAATTTGCGCCCAAAGTCCGCTATATTTTTTAACATTTTTAATGACCCGTTGGCACAAGCGTTACTAAAACGAATACTTACATACATACATACATATATACATACATATACACACACACACACATATACATAGAAACACGAAACTATTACCCTCCTTCTGACGTATATCAGGAGTATTATCGACTGCTCGCTGTGCCCACGGCTTCTTCCAGATAAAGAGTATGTCATCGAAACGACAAAGTGAAATCAACTTTCAAGGAATTGTATAAACCGACTTCATTACATCGGCAGGATATCGCGCGTGTGGTCCGTCCTGGCCTCTGCACAACTCTCGACTAATCCGTTGGCGACTTTTGTTCAGTGGATAACTCTTTAACTCAATGTATACATAAAAAGTTTTTAATTTAGGCATACGAGCTTAGACGCCATGATTTGGGCCTCGCTCGTTGGCCTCCCTTGGATCGTATCCTCGACTCCTGTTTCTCCTTTCAACTTCCGTTGGCGTTGTTTCCGTAACGCTCCCGTCGCGTATTCACCGAGATACTTAGTCAAACGTGCGCATTGCTTTTAATTTAAAATTAAAAAACCCCCCGGTCTGTTGTTAGGAACCAAGTGAAAGTGTAAGCATTTACATTTGTACTTACATATTTTGTTTTTCTATTATTTTAACAGGGCAAAATAATGTGGCACTCTGATCTTAGTACAGCAAATTGAACTGAAGTACTTTGAGGTACTTCAGTTCACATATATGAAGGAGCATAACGAATATGCGGATGTTAATTGGTGTCACTAATTCACTACAATTGCTCATTTCACCTCCTTGCTATAAAAAAGATAGACGTTTTTATTATACTGATTACAGAGTTAAGGCCAGTAGAGACAATCGACTCAGCCGAGATTAATTTGTCAGTAGAAATAATATTTTATTATAAGAGGTAGTGTCATGCTGCACTGGAGGAGGTAGTGTCATTAATGGTGCATGACACCTCATCCTCCTATGCAACGGCATTGAGGCCGGCACGACCGGAGAGGTACCTCTCGCTCACTCGATACCGCCGTAATGTGACACCTACGATGTGGCGTTTCTTGCGGTTTGTGAGTAGCCGGTGGCCCACTGGGGGGTGGAGGTGAAAAGAGGGCAACGCATCGGCATAATTATGCTGATTTTCATGGTCGTCGGCAGTATGCAATAAGAAATATTTCAATCGCGCGTCATTTAATTCTAAAAAGTAAACTTGCACTTGGTTGGTAACGCGGTGATGTTGATGACATCCAGGCGTCAAAGCCGCACAACGGGCGATGCGATAACATCAACTGCAAACATGAGCTTGTGAGCTAAATGTATGTCACGTGCCACAACAATACGCGTGTCGTTTCTAATCCTCCGCAGCGTGAGGTTTACCACCGTGTGACATGTCTTTATCATCATAAACACAGAAGATAGAGTCACTGGACCTAGCGCAACTCACTTCGGCAGGAGCAGCCGATGTTGTAACGGAGCGCAGAACTGACCCCCTAGTATACAAGGAGTATCGCGGTGTCGAAGTCGGTTTTGAAGTTATACTTCTTTTGGCGCGTTTGGGAAAAATGTTGAGAGTAAATTATTATGATGCGCGCGCACACCGTCACGAAGTCAGACAACATTTGTTTTTCAAAAAAAGTTACCAAACTTTCAATGTATTAAATAGCCTTTTTGTATTGGTAGTGACGTATTGTTTTTACAGTTTTAAAAAATTTTTGTCTTGTTACTATAAGATACGTGAGGCGACGGTCTGGGTGACATCGTGGTCGACAGGGGGACAGACAACACACCTTTGCCGCAAATTTGAATTAATATTAGCTAAAGTAACTATTATTTTCTTGGCAGAGGGACCACGGGGAGACCCCTCGCTCCCCTCTCTACGAGGGAGGGGGGCAGCTCGCGCACGGCAGCTTAATTTGGGTTTGCATTATCGTTGGGGCTGCAACCCTCATAAACCACGCACTCGTCGCAGCTTGATATAGCCTTCATCGATAAATAGGCACACTGAAACAATTTTTCAAATCGGACCAGCCGTTCCTGAGATGACAAATAAACCAACTCTTCAGCTTTCTAAGAGTCGTATAGAATATAATAACAGCTCAGCGTGGACGCCATAGAGTTGGTGATGATGAAGGTTGCGTGTTCGAAGTAGCTTGGAGGCTCGTATAGTCCACTGAGCGTTTCGCCGAAAATTCTTTACGACTTTCCGGAAACGCTTCGCCATAATTGGTTGGCAAACTTTAAATTGGAATAATATCGAATTGTATTATGTTTCCCACTACATACGCGAAAGTTTGTATGTATGTTTGTTATTATTAAACGAAAACTCCTACAATGTGTATATAATTTGGCAAAAATCTACATTCCATAAGAGACAACATGAAGATATAAATTTTTTAAATAATAATTTTCTTTTGGTACACATTTTATGCGAGTTAAACCGCGTGGCACAGGTAGTATTACATGCATACATTTAGACACACATGCCGATGAGTCTGACATGACTCGGTGCTCTGGTGCAAGCATGTTCAGTAATGTCCCGGCACTGAGTCACGGGACGGACATATCGGCAGGTCCAGAGGAGGGGTCGGGGGTGGACCAAAAGTGTTATTGGGATTTTTTAATTACTAACAACATTGTGAAGTCGGGAAGCTGGCGGTGGTACAACCCCGTGCCTCTGAGGAATTCGGTCCTGCGTCTGGTTTCTCTCCGATCATGACGGTTTCAGATTTAGGGAGTGTCTTCATGGAGGAATGTGACTTCTGAATTATATATAAGCTACCAATATTGATGTATTTGTAATTTAGTGAAGAAAAATATTCTACTGGTAGAAGCTATGTTATTTGGGCTGACCTTTATGCTTTTTACTGAATAGGGGTCCAAGGAAGTAGTCTGCCGGCTCATAAATACCAAAGATGCTCCTTCAAAAACCGACTTGAACAATGAGAATGTCTGGAGACTGCTGGTGGCCGTGACGACTATGGCACGTCAACGGTGACACGTCAATGGTGACACGTCAATTGTGAGTGCAGAGCCGCTTGGGCAACATCGAAGCGGCTGAGCCCTAAAAAGTATTCGGAACCTTTTTGAGAAGTCATGTTTTTGTGGTACACAAAATTGGACTTGCTAATTGGTGTATGTTTGACGTTGTACTTCTTTTTGAATCATTCGGGTGACATTATGAGAGTGAATTTTCACGACGCACGCGCTCGACACCAAAATTACCGACAGATAAGAGATCAACATAGCAGTTGTCACTCGTCGGTTCAAGGACATTTGTACGACTTATCTTTGATAATATACGACTGAAACGTGTTTATGTAGTACAGTGGATCAAACCAAAAATGTGAGCCATATAATGACTCTGGACGCCCGTTAACGTTCAAACGGTTATGCAGGCGCGTTCCCTGCCCTTATCCCGTGCCCCTGATGGGCCACGGAATAGTCACAAGAACGCGACAGCGTAGCCATCTTTTTAGTGCGGCATCACATAAGCGAGAGGTACCTAGGCGGCCGTGTAGGCCTGATTCGGCTGCAATGCAGCATGCCACTACCTCCTACTGTAGCCTATAACTGCTTACGTACATATACAAATACTGTATATATCATAGCGTGATATGTATTTATCCAGTTCCTTTTTGCACAAATGTGAGCCCTGGATGTTACAGCCCACGTCGACTGTAGATGGTGGTTCCGACTTCTAGTCTCATTCGGATCAAAATTCCTATTGGATTTTACATGAAAAATTCTTAAGGTGAATAAGAAACACAGAACTCGCGTCATCGCCACTCGTGACGCGTGCCCATTAACGTTCGGTACAAATCGACTTGGCCACGTCTGCCTCCGCCCTCTGTTATTGCTGTCAGCAATCCAGAGTCATGAGCTTGAGCGCAAGCACGACGTTGCTCTGTTGAAACGATATGAAATGATTGAATAAAGGTCTCTTATCGACGGTGTTGTCATTCAGACATCATATGTCATCTTATCTAAAGATGAAAGAAATCATGATGACAAAGTGTTATTTTTCTTTCGTCGGCTGCCCATTTCTATAGAGCAGTAGTTTCCATAGGTATATTCTATGTTTAAAAACTCGGATGTACATCTATCCGTCTGTCACTAGGCTGTATCTCATGAACCGTGATACCTAGACAGTTGAAATATGCACAGATGATGTATATGTGTTGCCGCTATAAAAACAATTACAAAAAAAAAAATAAGTGATTTTTAAAAGGCTCCCCGAACTTTTTATAATGCATAGTGGGCCTAACGTGGAGTCGCAGCCCTTTGGAGACTACCACGCCCACTAACATACGTATATGCAGATGCGGTGCCCTCCTTCACCCTGTCCCCGTGGGCCACCGGCGATCGCACGAAACGCCAGCTGTCACGTGTGAGTGAGTAGTATCTCTCCAATTGTGCCGATCCGACTCCCCAGAACCCAAAAGTGCATTAATAGTACAATTTATTGAAGAAAAAACATTTAGCAGTAATGACTACCAGTAGGAGTACCTATATATTATTTGATAGTAATCATAACATCTGGCTTTTAGTGAATCGACCAATATAAATTATGTATATTAGATTCTACACAATTTATATTACGCATCCACTTGATTATGTTAAATGAAAAGCATGCAGGGAAATGAAAAATACATCCGTGATTATTTATTATGATTGAATTATTCAATATTCTGAACAGATTTTTCTTCTGGCCACGTTTGAGTATAGATTTAGGCATTATAATAAAATAGAACTATAACAAGTAACAAAACATAGCCTTTACAGTGTCAGGGGGGTCAACCGGCAGACAGAATCTTCTCATTTCTACCTATGTGTTTAAGCATAGAGGTATGCGGACGGGTTAGCGTCCTTCTACCTTCCCCTCCAATGGGCCAGAGAAATTATTAGGTAAAAAGATTGTGACTGCATACGTGTTGTATGCGAGTTCTATTAATGTCTTATTTTAGACCAACAAACACTTATTTCATAAGAACTGGAGCTGGTTACAGGAACTTGTTTTGATAAATTAGCCATAGTTACATCGAAATATATACAGCCGCATCATAAGAACGAGCGAAATCCAATGTAATGTCAGGTATGTCTTATTAGTTATATTGGATACAAAATAGAACATTTTGTAGTGTTTATCCAAATATTATGGAGCAAGAATATAAAATGTCGCTCTCTCTCTCTCTCTCTCTCTCTCTCTCTCTCACGCTTCAGCCGACATTGTCCACTACTGGACATAGGCCCTGGGAGAGGCCTAAAATGTAGTTAAATTTATGATAAATCCTTATTTATAGTCATCGTTTCTTTATCATTTTACTCGCTATTTTAGCACCAAAGAGGCAAAAATTAAAAAAAAAATTGGTCAAGATTTTTAACTTTTAAACATCTCTACATTACTTTTTTATGTTCGATACTATTATATTAGTTCTAAGACAATTACAGCTGCCATTAATTAAATTGGTACTTACTGGTATGCGAAATTATATTAAATCGCTTAGCACTTTTACCGTTCACAAATGGTATTTATACACCGTGTCACTCTCTACTCTGCGTGGAGCGTATCAGTTAACACTCTGCGGTTCTTGTAACAAAAACTCAACACTCAGGAACCCACTGAGAAATTGATACAAGAAACATTTCCCTGTGACCAGAAACACTCACTCACTAGGAAACCACGGAAACGTTTTAAAAGTGACACTCATAGAGTACAAAAGCGCGGGATTCGCACTTCATCGGCGCGAAAAGAAATTTCGAATTTCGAGCAGTTGTCGATGGAAAACTTTTTTTCGACTTTTCGTGTCGTAGGCAGTGGAAACGTTAGACCGGCGAATTTTCACCGCACAAAAACACTTTTCCATACGGCCTTCGCCTGCATTGTTATGCAACTGCAGAGTTAAGGAATTTTTGCAATGCGAACTTGGAAAAGCGAATCCTAACCTCAAAACGCGTCTATGGTTCCTTTAGCTGTTATGTATGGTTTATTCACTTTTGCCGTGTGTGGAGCGTTATGTTTTCGGGCGCGCGCTCGACCGGCGTGCGACATCCGCCAATGCCCGCGCAGTACTGAGCGATGACTGCCTTGTCGCGACACACTGCAAGTAGCGCCAGATCTCGTTAGATCAAATCTCCATGCGGTGCCCGAATTTTACTTCCTACAAAAAAAAGTGTTAAACAACTTGTTGTTATTATTATATGTCTCATGTCAAATGCATTCAGAACAATGCTCTAGCACGTTTCCGGGATTAGCTCTAGTCTCTACATTAAAAAAAATGGACTACTTTTTATTACGGAGGTTTTTCAGATTGTTTTCACAGATGTCGTAATGTTTGAGTGTATTCTATAAATACAAGTAATCACTATCTATACAGGCTGCAACACGGTTTCCTTGGGCTTTGGGATAGCCGTATACCGTTTTATTTTTTATTTTATTCCATCATCATCATTATCGGCCCTTGTCGGTCCACTGCCGGACCGAGACCTCTTTCAATGAGCGCCAGGACGACCGACCTCCTCCTAATCGAATCCGTCCCGGACCGGCTACTGCACGGAGATCGTCTGCCCACCTGGTAAACGGTCGACCAACACTTCGTTTTCCTAAACGCAGGCTCCACTCCAGAACCTTAGTTTCCCGTCTGCCATCTGAGTGACCAGCCCATTACCACTTCAGTGAATATATTCCTTATCACTTAAATAAACAAATAACTTTAAATAAATAAATAAATAACTTTTATTTCTCAAAGATTCCCATTACAACATAATCGTGATGCGTCCCCATTAAGTAAGAGATTACTTGTGTTGGGGCTTTTTTACTTTAGTATAATTACACTATGGATATTGAGTACAGTTTTGATTTTTTTTTTTGTAAGTAGAAATTTAATAAGAATAATAGCTCCTGCACATATATGCTTGTATCACTAATTATTTATACTTAGACATCTGTGAACAAATTTCATCGAAACCCGTTCAGTAGTTTTAGCGTGAAAGAGTAATAAACATCCACACAAACGCAACACACCACGACTACAGTTGTACAAGTGTAATCGGTCCCAACACCAAAGGCAAACATTCACTTTATATATACCGCAAACCGATGACACTGTATTGGACATCTCTTCGCCTCACAGCATAAGTTCAAATCTGAAAAAGAAAATATCGGAACAAAAGATATGTTTTACATTTAAGTCATAGTGATACGAAGTTCCGTGTTATAACATTAGATCAGTAGGCGCACACATATGTACACGTGGCATTGTTATCGATCAGATGAGTTGCACTCCCTTCCTTCTACCTTCCAACGTGCCACCGGCTACTCTTTTTTTATATTATATGAGAAAACGAGCAATCGGTGTCTTTTTACGACTATCGACGCCCATGAACATACATGTAATTACTATGGCGATGCGTTGCAATGGCGACCCGGCGCTCTCTATACAGCAAGCATTCTCAAGCTCGGCGCTGGCGTGTGGCCGCTACGCTGTCGTGTTTTGCGAGGCATTTGTTGCGTGTTGCGCTGCTGGCGACCCGGCGCGCTCTATATAGCGCATTCTAAAGCTCGGAGCTGGCGTGTGGCCGCTACGCTGTCGTGTTTTGCGAGGCAGTTGTTGCGTGTTGCGCTGCTGGAGACCCGGCGCGCTCTATATGGCGCATTCTAAAGCTCGGAGCTGGCGTGTGGCCGCTACGCTGTCGTGTTTTGCGAGGTAGTTGTTGCGTGATGCGCTGCTGGCGACCCGGCGCGCTCTATATAGCGCATTCTAAAGCTCGGAGCTGGCGTGTGGCCGCTGTATGTATATAAAATATGGCTTCCAAACAATTTTGTAAACTCTTCGGACCGCCACGACGAGGATTACCTCTCACTTGTATCCACGATGGCTCATCTGGAGCGTTGTATAAAGCAGGACACGGCGCCTGTGAGCCTTGGCAGGTTGTCCCTAATAGTGGAGTGATCCCACTTATTTTTCCTCTCCATCTGTACTTATTATAAAGCAAAGTCTCTCAAAAGTGTCAGCCTATATTTGAACACCATCGTTATCACTATCACCATCATCAGCCGGACGCGGTCTACTGCTGGACGTGATTGACATGTGATGGATTTCCCAGAATATACTAACTGGGTTTTCGTGTAGTTTTTACCCACAGATAGAGCTATTCCTGAGGAAGGTTTAGTTGCATTATTATGGTAACAATGCACGTTATTTACAAGTGAAGCTGAGGCGAATCGCTAGTTAAATAATAAAAAGGGTGAGTAAGAAATGATTGTATATCCTCTCCCATCTAAATCAATCTTATGAATCACCGTAAAATAGAATATAAAACTCGATTACTAGACGTAAGGTTTCAGCACTATCAGCTCTCGTGTGGAGCCGCCTGCCTCGTCGTCCAGTGGCAAGCGTGTTCAACTACAGACGACAGATCCCGGACTGGAAATTCAGATTATACCAAAACTTCTTAACATTTCTACACCAGGAAGTGTGCCCTTTACTTGGGAGAGTACGTTAACTGGCCTTTGCGTCGGATTTTTCTCCGGACGTCGCATTGAATGTCATTCCATGGAAATGGAGAGTCCACTTGTGTCTGCGCACACATTCGTACACTCGTACACTGATGATGTTGAAGATGGCCGCATTAGCCGAGATCGCGAAACAAATTCAGCAGATCTGATTTTAATAGTAAATACGATCGGTACCAATCTAACGTAGCAACTGTTTGTTTAATATACCGTACGCACTTAGATCAGGTGCTCCAAGACTTGTTGGTCCTCTAAAAAATACAGCTTTATAAACCAAGCACGTATTGTTATCCCATACGATCGGAGTATTGAGCAACAATGTGGTACAATTTTGGTCGCCACCACCAAACATGGCGGTGGTATGTTGTCCACGAGCCTCGCTAATTAGTCGCCACTTTTGTGATGTACAAATCGGGAGGCACTAATGTGGTGGGGTTTTTACTGGACGAGCGTTAGAGGCAGAGAAGTGTGCGCCAGGATGGTTTTAACTAAAAACAGCTAAAGTTAAAGTTATTTTTACATTAAAACCAGCAGACAGTCCCGGCTTTGCAAGGATGTTTCCTAAAATATGGCAAAAATTCTTTCATTTACAAAAATACAAAATTCATAACGGTCTCGTAAGCATTACACGTTACCATGAGAACAAAATCAATTGATGACTGAACAACGTCTGCCGGGACAGCTCGTTGTCAATAGTTTCTGCAGCCAGATAAGGATTTAAATGGATATTTTGGTTAGGTTGTAGTACCGAAGTCTTCATACTGATCTCTAAAATTTTAGAAAGTATTTTATATTGCCTTCGTTCATCATAAATAATCATCATCATCCATCATTATCAGCCCTCACCGGTCCACTGCTGGACGCAGGCCTCTTTTAGTGAACGCCGAGACGACCGATCTCCTGCTACTCGCATCCATCACGGACTGGCTACTGCACGGAGATCGAATTCCTGTGATTCGACACCATTTCGTACACCCACCTTTGGCATTAAAGTCCCCTATAACAACTTTGAAGTGGGCCTTACAGGTGTTATGTAAGGCCTTTGAAACATCCTCATAGGTTGTCTCCACGTCGTTATCGGAATGTGTCGAGGTTGGGTTGTCACTTTAAGGCTTATACCTCTCAGTGAGTTTAAGTATGAGATACGACACGCTACCCGACACGCTAGAGATTTAGACGATGTTGCCTACGAGGGACCTATTCACGAGGAATCCCACGCCGCCTTGTGATGGAGTGTCGTCATCCCTGAAGCAGAAGAGGTGACCCGATGGCAGAATTATGGTGTCCTCACCTTGTCTTCGGACTTCATATGGCCCCAGTAGGTGCCATCGGTATTTTTCCCAGTTCCATCTCCAGCTCAGCCAAGTAGTTATCTAGTCTGAGTGTTCGTCCGTTATACGTAGCCATCGGTAATACCGATCCGTAGCCCAGAGATTCTTAGCACCCCTTGTTGTCCACCGTCGCCATGGCCGCTACATACACCGGTACAGGTACCGCCATCACTCGGCGCGACCGCTGTCCGGTGCTTCCGTCTATTTCACTGTCACTATGAAACAGACTGGACCCCAAAAGACCAGTTCACTGAAACCTCTTAGACGTTAAGAGGCTAGTGCCCTTTGACGAGTTTTACGTCATCCTGGGCTTGGATTGAGGGTGAGAGTATTCTTAGGTCGCCCTCACACAGCCACAGATAATATAATATAGGATTCTAATGGAAAAAATCAATTTTTCAAATTAGTTCAGTGGTTTCGGAGCCTATTCAATGCAAACGTTTCTTTGTTTGCATTAAATCAAATGTTTCCTCTTCATAGTGTTAGTACAGACTAGTGCTGACCCATGGTAGCACCGGCGTAAGATCTGTCAATGAGATGAACAATAATTGGGTAATTGCAGATTTTCTTTTTTATTAAAACAACATGGCCTTTGCGACAGTGTCGGGTGAGCGGGTATAGCTATACCTTAGTAGTTACATGGTTACTCCTCTCCTCTGAACTGTATAAATTGGGTTCCCTAATCCACTGCATTGCAGACGAAATGGGCCGGCGAACGGGGAGGTTCGCTCACATCGGCACGAAGTGACGAAGAGTCGATCGCCTACCTATTGACGGAGAGAGGTGAAACATGTTTTTGGGTCTTGGAATTATTTAAACGAGATTTGCCCTCCACACGTTCATATTATCAGAATCGACATCACCAGCCGCTGTGTCGCCTTGACATAATCGTGGGCAGCAGGTAAGAGTTCAATCTATTGTGGGACCCGCAACGAGATTTATCAAAAGTAAATATGAGGAGTAGGAAATAATAAAATGCAAAGTGACTAATTTCCCCCCTCAGTAAAAACAGGAGACGGTCCAGCTGCTATGGACAACGGAGATAATAAATCTTAATTATTGATTGTTGTCGTCATAGTTAAATTTCGCCAGTGGCGGCTATCTCTACAGAAACTAACCAACTATGCAGGACTTACTACAGTACACAAGGGCGCTCCTTGTTCCCTCATTCTCCTATTCCGATGGGACAGTAGCTCGACACGACCGGAGAGAAATCAGGAGAGAAATCAGGATCGACGGCTTAACGTGCTCTTACCTTGGACTGTTATTAGAAATTTTTAAAAACCCCAATAACACTTTCGAAGTCGAAACCAGGACCTCATGACCGTGGTTGAACATGCTAACCACTAGACCACGAGGCAGTTAATCAATCGTAAAGTTATATGACTGAATAATTTGCATTTAATATGTCGTTGAGGCTAATTTTAAATTGATTTGTCCATGTGTGTGTTGACATCATAACATGACAATATCGTTTGAATGCACAGAGGCTGTTCACGAGGTCACCGTAGTTGATTACCAATAGGATAACAGTATGAATATTGCCTAACGTTATGGCTCGCTCACTACGCCAACACCCCCAAATTATATGATGTGCCGTTTGCTCGTATTCACTGACGCCGGCCGGGCAGTCACAGAGAGGCGAATACACTAGCTTCACTTTTAAAGTTTAGAAACAAATGTTGGCGTCGCTATTCATCACAAAGCTCCTGCTTGTTTACCCCAAATCAACTATAGAAAAAAAACGGTTGCCCCGACACTGGAATCTAACATGAACACGCTTCCATAGGTAGAGAGCGTTCGAGCCCACCGTAACATTTACGTCTAATTAGTAAACAGATTATTATTAACATGTTGAACGCCAGACTTTTCTACAACTCGGTTTTGGTTCCCACCATACATTACAACACGAGATGACTCGTGGCTGGCTTACGCAAAACCGACACAACACATGGTGCCGAACTACCAAATGTCTCCTACACAATATGACTCGCATGTTGGCCCCACTTTTAGATGTATGATCTTGGGTGCCTAATCGAATTAACTCGTAGTTTTGTCTTAGTCATTTCATGCATTAATTTCTTGTCAATGGCACTTGGATATTTTAGTCTTTTAGATCTTGCCACACAGATTTATTTAGAAAAAAAAGGCCACGTCATCAACACCGGCACCGCAGTACGATCTCCCTTGCAGGTTTTGTTGAAGAAGCAGACACTGATATTATTGTTGAGTATTCGCCTTATGGTTCGTTATTTTGATTACCTTCCAGAATCGCAAAATAAGGACAGCGTGAATAGAAAATCGTGTCAAATGATTCTGCTGTTTATGAAGAGACAGTGACGTTGCAGAGTAATCTTCTGGTGCTCGATCGACTATCGCTCACCGATGATAGATTTTCAATATTTAGAGCCCATTCCAGGTACTAATAAGAAACACCCATTAAACCTTGTCGCGTGTGCATAAAAACGTAAAGCATCACGTTACGTGTGCTGTGGGACCCGCGCCGTGTGTGACACCGTGCTTCGGTATACACCACGTACGAGCAAATTCATCATAGATTGTTCATTACTTAATTTTTATTATTATTATTTTTCGCAAAATAAATAGGTTAATCAAAGCTTTTACTTTGATTTCATTAGTATCTTAGATTTAATTTTCCTATTCTAATTTATACCTCAGTTCAGTGTTTAATATGCCAAAACGTACTTGTTGTACCTATAAAATAAATGTACTGTATAATGTAACTGTTTAAATATTTCTAGTTGGTTGAAAGGTTTTTCTATTCAGGGTGCTTAGCAATATTAATGAAACAATCTCAGGGTGCAACACGTCGTAGTTGATTCATCTCGTGTCAGGCCTCACAAAAAAATTGCTACGAGATATCTCGTACCTGGCATTCAATGTGTTAAAGAAACCTATTTTGAAGAAATTTGTTATAAATATAATGAGTATCATGAAAAATTCTGTCTGTTTTATAGTCTTTGTTTCCGAAAAATAAGATATAAAATAAACGCCAATAACAAAATTCTTTTAAAATGACTTAGTGAAGGCCCTAAAATAAGTTGCAAAATTAAAAGAAATTTACGATTTGATTATTAGAAGAATAAAAATTCATTTCACAACAATAGATACTTTACATATTCTAGGCTTAAAATGCATATTTAACTCAGAAAGAAATGCAAACATAAGATTTATAAATAAAAATGATATTATATGTAAAACCACCTGGAACGTAATTAAAAACGAGTGGGGACACTTATTTCCTCAGGGCGATATTGATAATATTTTGATTAACGGTAAAACTATATCACTTGATACCATTACTAATGCCTTCAATAGCCATTTCATGAAACAACACCACTCCTAGTCACTATATTAACTCGTTGTACCATATGCCTATGGTGGATAATGCCATTAAAAATATCAACTCCGGGGGTTACGATCCGGGGGTTAAAATGTGTGTCGACAAGATAGCTGCTATCGTAACATATTTAGTTCATTTATCGTTTTCATGTGGAAGTTTTCCAGAGGCATTAAAGCTTTCCATAGTTAAACCATTATTCAAAAAACATGATAGACATGATGTTAGAAGTTATCGTCCAATAACACTAGTACTAATCATGTCAAAGACTTACGAAAAATGTATTTGTAAGTGGCTAATTGATTTTATTAATGAATATAATATTATGGTCAATGAAGAGTTTGGTTTTCAAAGGAAAAAAATTACAACAGAGGAAATATTTTATCTTATTTATAACAATTCTGACAAAGAAAATAATGAGCTCTCAAAAGCTTTTCTTTGACTTAGTTTCACATAATCTTTTGTTACAAAAACTTGAAACATTAGGAATTAGATGACATACACTCAATTGGATATCTTCATATCCTCTTCTTCTTCTTGAGGTGGCATCTCCTCTCTGAGGTCGGCTATCATTAAGGATGGCTTAATCTTTGACACGGCTGCGCAAAATAGAGATCTGGTGCTCAGGTTGAACCACCTACTGATACTTTTGAGCCACGAGGTTCTTCTACCGTCAGGTGGCTCTCTGCACTGGATTTTCCCTAGCATTATAATTTGAAGGTGCTGGTATTTATCGTTGCGCATTATATGACCAAAATATTGTAGCTTTCGGCGTTTTACATTATATAAAACCTTCCTTCGCGACTCTATCAGTCCACGATATCTTCATAATTCTTCCGTAAGCCCACGTTTCAAATGCTCCTCGGCGATCGCTCATTTTCTTAGACACTGTCCATAATTGGACGCTATACAGAAGAACTGAAAACACGTAGCGTGTAGAGACTTTCAGTGATCGGTTGCAGAGAAGGTGACTAAATTTCATGAATATGCTGCGAGCTTCTTCTATCCTGTACTTGATATCTAAGCTGTGGTCAATTTGATTGTTGACAATACATCCTAAATATCTAAATGAATGTACTCTCTGTACCACTTCGTTTCTCACAACTAGAGACGGCGTGAAGAGAAAGATGACTTCCCGACAGTCATGATTTTGATCTTTTTTTAAATTAATGTTGAGACCATATCTCCCACTAACCTTATCGACACGCCGAAGCACTGCCTGCAAGTCCTCGAAAGTAAAAGTTATTAAAATGGTATCATGTGCATACCTAAGATTATTAATTAGATAACCATCAAAAACTACAATACCTTCTTTTGCGTTTTCAAAGACTTCTGTAAATATTGCTGCTGCGTATATATTAAATAAAAGAGGAGATAAAATACACACCTGTCGTACACCTCCCTTTATTTCAATGTCATCTGATGATACTCGGTCGATTCGTACTCACGCGATCGATTCGTTATGTTGCCAGTAGAGGTTCGTAGTTATCGATTATTTTATATATTAAATTATTAAAGTACACCAACAGTACACGCATTAATATATTCATAGCAATAAAAATCAAAAATAATTCTGATGCATGCACTTTTACAGGTACCACAACATTCGTACCATGCCTATTTAATAAAATAAAAGCCAATAACTAAATGTTAACAATAAATTATTAAAAATTTCAATAAAAATGAGGAATTAGTCAAGGACTTAATATTTTTTATATAAATATAGGAATTAAATTAAATCAAACATTTCCGTTAAGGAACAAAGCATAAATTCAATAATAATACATAAATTTCAAGAACATTAATAACAATAACAACACAAAATTATAACACAATCATTTGTTAATTACTTAATTAATTGGACCTAGATAGATTTTTATTTAGTATTTGTAACTCATGTAATTTTATAATAAGTATTCTGAATTATTCATATCCTAGCAACGTTGCAATAGCACCTTTTTAACCAAAAAGTGCGTCACGCGTTACAAGACCATTTCTGAATCCAAACTGAGTGTTTGAAATATTTTCTTCCACATTTCGATGTATTCCATTGTGGATTATATTCAGGAAAAATTTCGAAACATGACTCATTAATGATATTGTCCTTTATTTATTGCACTTCTTGGCGTTATTGGTTTTTGGAAGAACTACGAAAGTGGAATGCAGCCAGTCTTGCGGAATAACCTTAGTGTCGTATATGGCGTTAAATAATCGCACAACAATCGGTATATTTTCCTCCATTAGTAGCTTCAGAATTTTACTGGGAATCACATCTGGACCAACAGCTTTTCCCGGATTTTTGGTAGCACTGAGAACTTCTGCCTTTGTTATATCGGGTCCCTTTTTGCCTGTGATAACAATCTACAGATCGGCTACGGCTCTTGTATCGCTGAATATTCTTCAGATACTTCTTCCAAGTTCGTAAGTCTCCTCTATTGTCATCGCGGCTTTTCCGTCCCAAATTCTTATGGGTTCCATTGCTAACATCAACTCTCGTTGCTGCTGCTTATTCATCTTGTTATTGAGGTTGCCGTGTAGCCTTAAGTCTTACATCTTTCTGGCGTAATTAGGTAACATCAATTTTGGGATATCTGCGCCTGGTTGTTTTTATAGACTTAAAACCATTTTTGAAACGCTGATTAGCCAGTATGTTGTGTTTGATTCCTGATGATGTGCTCAGGGGTATGAGCAAGTATAGAGCCGACGTGGTGGTAACCTGAAAAAAGTGTTTGAATCTATAAGTTCATGCTCTTGACAAAATTGTACCAGCCGATTACCCCGATTATTGCGCTCGCCCAAACCAAAGCTTCCAACAACACCATTCTCAATTCCTTCACCAATCTTAACATTAAGATCGCCCTTCACAATGTTGCATTCGTGGGCCTTGAGTTCGTTCAGTACCTGTGTGATGTCTTCGTAAAAAATGTAGTAATTATATTTTGCTACGTAAGTTTTTTATAAAAAAGTATATATGTCATCCTTTACTGTGAGACTAAAGGTGTAATCTGTGTCGAAGAAATGTCAGTCTTTTTCCATTCTCTACGAGGCAGACGGAGTTATTTATAAAAAAATGTTAATTAAATAGTTTGTTCTTTTCTGCCCGGAAGACTATATTTTCGTGTCACGATGAACGAAATATTTTGCACGAAAGGAGCTCTACTCCTTTTTTTATTAAATGTGAAGATATGATGCCACCTTAATCTTCCACTATTGCAGTTGAGGATTGAAGAACAATTAGTCTGTTGCTTTGAGGATTGGTTTATAATAAGACACAGAATAGACACCTCCTGGTTGCTGCATGGAGTCTCTGACAACTGCTAAGATAAAACTTCGTTCCCTCACTTTTTACTAACCTTTATTAAAACTACATTAATTCTATTGTTTGTTCATGTAGTATCTTAGGATTGTTCTTAATTGTGAATGTGAAGAGACCATGATTAAATAAATGTATTTTAGAGTCTGACTAAACCTCTGACAGTCCCTTTAAATTGTTGACTCCTCCTATTGTCCTAAATAGTCAAACTCAATAATAACAAAAAGGTCGATCAAAATAACATGAGCCTTCTTTGCGTTGTGAGCATAAAATTGCACAATATTTATGTTAACTGGATTAGCACTCAATTTAAAAAGACGAAAAAGAAATTTATAACAGATGTTTTGAGATGCTTTTCGTTCATAACGGCAATCCCATTGCTATGTCCTGTGTCATAATTGCCGCTATAGGAGTAGGGGAGTCTTCAGAAACTTCTATTCCGGTACCCTTTTATCTAGACTCGCTAATCCCTAGTACGTCAGTGGCCAACCTCTTCATCTCTTCTATAATATTCTTCTGCTTAGCGCATTTGTACATACTCCTTACAATTCACATAGCAATCTTTATGGCACACCCGGGGATTCTTTGCACTCTGTGACCATTAAAGGCCTGCCGGGGACTGAGGGCCGTTGTTTGTGTTGTATTTGCCATATGATTGTCCTGAGAAAATGTTATGTCGTGGTTCTCCCTTTGCCTTCCTCATCGCTGTTTGTCACGGATGGCAATAATGGCCGCCAACTGTACGAATCCACTGGATCTGCACTCGACGACCTACTACGATCCCAGGCTAAACATTGTCAACTTTATTGAATTTGCTCCCTAAATGCTGAAATTGAGAATATGTAACAAATTTTAAATTTTGTGTAAAAATTTGCTAATTTGTGTGAATGTGAAATAGAACTGCTTAATTTACTACACTAAAATGATAAATCCACTTGGTTGAGATATTCTATGGCACGTGCTCGGCAAGGCATCTGCTCGATAACAGCCGTCTAGAGTAAATAATGTCACACGTAATGTTACGTGACGTCGACATTACGTGTCGTGGTTCGTTTGCCCGCTATGCCATAAAAAGTAGGACAAGCCTCCTATTGGACCAGTTTCTTTCTATGATATTAGATTGTTTAAAAATTATAATAACAATCTTGCTTCAGGTTGTTGGCGGTGTCACGCCCCCGTTGGGATGCAGAGAGTGGGGATGCTAACCAACTACAATTAAACGGGAGCTACGCTATCTTCTAAACCTTCGAACCTACCGGGCCACAGTTAATTATTCCTCTGTATTCGACGACATTATTTTTGTCATGTCAAGCATCGATGCGACTGTTAAAATTGGGAACTAATGTCACAGAGGAGGATAATAATCCACTTTATTTCAATACGTCTAGCCTTTTTGAATAACGTATAACGCCGAGCACTTTCTGGCGGACTTTCACTCAGCTGTATTCAATCCGGCTAATTGTTGGCCCGCCACAAAACAAAACAACACCGTTTTTGAAAATTGCTAGCCTTAACGAAATGTGGCGACTTATAAAATACGACTAAGACATATTATAATGGACATACGGACTTCGAGATATTTAAATGTGAATATTTGTGTGTGTGTGTGTGTGTGTGTGTGTGTATGTTATTTTCCAACGCAAATGATACTGAGCAATTTGTTATTTTCCAACGCAAATGTTAGAGGATCTTAAAGTAACATGAAAAGAAATACCGAAATCATCAACGATTGCTTTGTGATAAAACTTTGTGGCAAAGCTATGTTATAAAATATTCGTGCAATGAACTGAAAGTGGACGATACTGATGAACTATAGTCGTGATATCACGGTCCTCATAAAAGAGTGAATTACCTCGTGGAAACCCACTACATAAATATTTCAATTAATAATCGATTTTCCGCGAATGAACATTATGCGTATCCTTGTAAACCTACCTCATAGTTATTTTTGCAGTCATTTTACACAATTATGCCAGAAAGAGGCGAGTATTCTTTGTGTAAGTAGATTTGAATGTTCTCCGTTACAACCTGACCTATAAAGGGGCAAACGAGTTTTAAAGTGATATATTTTTCAGACATCTAGTTTTTTCTTGTCTGTCTAACGAATTTCGATTTACATTGGGCCAATCTTAGTGTGAAAGTTTTTATAAAGACAGAAGGATTGTAATGGATGTCATCACGGCACCGAAACCAAGGACATCATTTATTTTTGTTGCTACAGGTGCCATCTAGTTGTTGTATTTTGTACTTAGTTTGAGTTGTGCTTTGTTAAAAATATTCTTTTTATTTAGAAAATATTTAATCTTAATTTTATTTAGAAAATAATTAAAAAATATTTAGAAATTAATTAATAATAATTAACATCGAATGATGTTTGCTTAAACATACGTTGATTCTCTTTATTTATAAATAGTTATGCAATAAATAGTATTTTATTTTCGCCATTTTTTGCTTCGAAAATTGTATTCATTTTATTTGTAAGATTTAGAAACTTTACGAGTAGTTGGCGCCTTCTGGTAACTACCATCGGTTATAGGCATCCGCGCAGAGGCTAAGTATTGTGTTTCCCTCCCGACTTTTCCCCGACTGTGGCAGATGGCTCTCAATGTACATTCGTACATGCGTGTAGTAGTAGCAATCATTTCATTTACATTTTTCATTTCATTCAAATTAGCAGTTAACTGCTAGAAATACACCGGGTGAACAATCGATTCTAAAAAAATAGAATTTTATTTTTACTGTCTTTGTCTATCTAATTTCGCACGCGCATTACACAGATAAATATGCATACCACATTTGCTTTTTCCCTCCACTTCGTCTGACGCGTTTACGTAGTAGACGTAGCGTAGACTCCTACTCTATGTATATTATCTCTATGGTAGTCATCAATACACTTTCTGACCGATGCTCAGACGTGTCCGTCGTAACATACACTTCGTCTGAGAACTTTTGACATGATGCCTTTCATTTCAACATACCAGTACATACTGGGCATAACATTAGATCATAGCAACAATACTAATAGGTATTTCTTCAACACATTGATCAGCTGGGTGAGCTACACCGAAAGGCCAAAACTTGCGCCAAAGACGTACAGGTGACTGGGTAGCTTACTTCTGTCCCAGCCAAAGGGAATGTAAGAAAGTATTCTCTTTGGTCCCAGCGAATCCCTACTGCCAATAAAATATATTTTAGAAATGTAAATCAAGTATGACGCTTCACGATAAGTGTTCGTGACAGCTCAATCTCATTTATATCAACTCAAACTAGCGCAGTTACATTTGTCTCTGCTCGGCTTCCTGATTTTGATAATTTAGACAATTGGCAGCACGACGTGAAGAAATATATATAGCGCTCATTATACAATGTGTAAACATTGAGTGCATATCGCTAAACTAACAGTAGATCATAGATTCATAAAAAACATGAGAATTTATTATCTTTTTATGTAAAATAGGGGAGCCAACGAGCAATCAGAGCCATTTAACGACAGCCGACGCCCTTGAACATTCACGTAATTACTATTTCGATGCATAATTTAATAACCAACGATCACCTTAATTCAATTAAAATGAATGCCAGCCTAAAATACTTAGAAAGAAAGAGACAGCAATTGTGGTTCACTTCCTATCACTCGTTTTTGTCATTTTTTCCCATCGCAATACGTATGGAACATTAGATAAACAAAGATGCATTCTCATCTTCCTTCTTTATAAAGCAACGTGGACACTCCCATCATAGGCCTTCTAATGGCTCCTCTCTCTCTCTCTCTCTCTGTCTCTCTCAAACAACTCTGAACTATAGAGATAATAAAGATCGCTAAGGGAAGCCATAGGTGGGCCTATGACGGTGAGTGTGTGTATGTAGTATACTCTCTGCCTCTATTTTTCCGTTCATTTCTATCTGCTTAATCTGCTTAATGTACAAAAGTAGAACTGCTTTTAAATATTCCTTCTCTATTCACCAAGACAGCCAATTGCTGTCATATAACTCCCTACGGTGCCCTTCTCTATCTATAATATCTCCATGACCCCTGACAGTTCTTTTTTTTGGGAGTTAGTATTACCTGACATCTTCATGCGATCAGACAATAGACAGGTATCATACCTGTGTCACTATGTCAATTTTTCCGCAATAAAAATTATTAAGATAATGCAATATCAATATGTTAATAAGTTTATGTTACACGTATGCCTTAGTATATTTCAGAATGTGCAAACAGCAATTTCGTTTTTGTAATAAGGATGCTGCCTTATTTCAGTAGCACACGGTGTTTTTATAAATAAAATATTTTGGTTTGTGTTTGCTTTCGATACTTTATTTTATTAATTTGATTCTATTATGAGTTTATTCGTCGCATGATATCGGATACTTTAGCTCTCTGCCTTATGACTTTGTTACGAATTCTGTCGGACAGAGAATAGCACGTGCAATGGCCCGTAGAGCTATCGCAAACTTGCGGAACAGTCCTAAATTAAGAGGCCATATTGATGTCTTAAGTTTACACGAATGTTAGTCATTACAATAAAACTACTTTTACGGTCTTTATCGAGGTTTATTGAATTATTTATGACGTGACCATGGCTGTTGTAAAGATTCTGAAACGTCGGGCTAGGTAAATAATTAAATAAACCGCGATTAAATCCGTAAAAGTAGTTTAATTTTTAAGAGGCCATGTTTCGGCCCCGTAGGTCATCACGGGGAGAACGCATTGGCTGAAGACTTTCGTCTTCAAGCTCTGCGGTATAGGCGACATGACAATGTGACGCAGCTTCTGGAATGCTGCCCAACGCAACTGAATCCTTGAAATTGGCAAACTGAATGGGCTTCCTTCTGGAAGTTATATCTACCTAATTGCAATAGTTGCCCGAGATAGACGTATTCGTCTACGACTTCGAGAATAGCACCATCGACGTTAACTGGCCTAGGGAGGACGTGTTCCTTGTACACGACTTTTGTCTTCTCCAAGTTCATCCTAAGGCCAATACATCGGGAGGATTCATTTAGGCTGTGCAACATTTCGGCCAACACAACGATATCGTCGGCATAACGAAGATGTGGGAGGTACTCGCCGTTAATATTTCAGCCACATTCTGCCTAGTTTAAAGTCTTAAAGACGCCCGAAAGCGGTCGAAAAAAAAGACGAATAGGCTCGCTCAAGTGTCAATGGGCTAGTCACACACTCGGAATAACAGATGGCGGATGGGCCAGTAAGGTTCTTGAGTGGAGACGCGTTTAGAAAAGCGAAGTGTTGGTCGGCCGTTCACCAGGTGGGAAGACTATCTCCGTGCAATAGCCGGTCCTGGATGGATGCGAGTAGCAGGAGATCAGTCGTCTTGGCGTTCATTGAGAGGGGCCTGCGTCCAGCAGTAGACCGATAGGGGTTGTTAATGATGATGATGATGATGATGATGTGTTTATTTATTTATTGCGTATTATGGAGGAGGTCTAGGTTCAGCAGTGGACGGCTATAGGCTGATTTATTCCTTCATTCATGTGTTTATTCAATTATAGAATTAATCCAAATCTGTGTGACACGACAAAATATTCATAAAGAAAATATCGTTACATTTCTGAGTAAACTATGCACTGGGTCACATTTGGGTCTGTAGCCAATGAGAATGTAGTCACATTCTCTTTGGTTTGTATCTGTGAAGTGTGAAATGACATTTTTCAAAGACTATATATAGTGTTAATATATAGTTTGTGTCACAGACACGTAAATAATTGTCATTTATTAGGATTTTGCTTTTTGATAGGTATCGAATAACGAAATTATAAAGTTGTAAGCAAAGCCTTCCTAAGTAAATCCAGTACATAAGTATTATCTATGAGTAAATCTTTGAAGTACGATTTATATAAAGTATTATTGCAGGTTATGTGGTAATGTTTAAGAACTTACCTAAATTTACCACTAAGCTCATCAATTCTTATTCCTATAAAGGTTCACGTTGTTACAGTGCTTCCGAAATCATGCAGGTACTTATGAAATTTTACAGAGATAAATATAGTATGGAAATGTTTCCATATATTTTTTTAAACTTGGGTACTATTTAAAAAAAGCGACCGTGTTTTTTAAATAATTTCTAAAACTTAAATCTAATATTAAGTACGTGTTTTAACAAAATTAAGTCTTGCCACGACACGTGGACAAATTTTAGGCAGTTTTATTAAAATTCATAACCTTTTTTCCACACCTTCTTTCGCGCCAAAAAAAAAGTAATTATATCCTGATGCTCTTAATAATAAAAAAAATCCCATTAGGGACATGGCGTGATGATGTGTTGTTGTTTTATTTGCGATAAAAACTAACCTGTCTGTAATTACAGAATTCCGCTATTAATCTAGGTATATAATTGCCAAAGTCTGACCTAAATCTGTTCAGTTGTACTATGTGATTGGGTAATATACAAATGTACAAACATATATTTTACATTACAAAATTAGAAATAGGATGTAGCTGCTACCTACATGTATCCTTTGCATTACTTGTGCATACTAGAGCTTTGGGAAGTACAGATTTAATGTATAAAAACTTAGTTGTGTGGTATTTCATTTGTAGTAACATTTTTTTATTTCATGTCCAAATGCATATGTGCATTTTGCACATATACTAAATTATAAGTTGATGGGACCTGCGGTTTTGTCATCAGGTAGCCAGAGAATCAGGACAAGTTATTTTATAGTATAAAAATAGGTCACCAATAAAACTTTTGTATTTACTCAAAAGATGTTCTAGTTATTTCATTACTTATGAACGCTTTTCATTTAAGTTTTTTATACCAAACAAAACTAATGTACAATAGTTTAGGTGTCAATTATTTTCTGATATTTTCTTTGTTTCCTTTTTATTACTACATTAACATAACAAGCCCTTCAAATATAATAATTTATTATAACATAATAATAATGTGCCTAATGTTGTTTTAGATCGGAACTCATGGTGGAGTTTTTCACTGCGATGAAGTCCTTGCGTGTTTCATGCTTAAGTGTCTCCCAGAATATAAAGATGCTCAAATTATCAGAAGTAGAGACATGGGGGTACTTAATACTTGTGACATAGTTGTTGATGTTGGAGCAGAATTTGATCATCAGAAGAAGCGTTACGATCATCATCAGCGAGAATTCAATGAGACTTTAAGTTCACTAAGACCTGAACTCGGAGACAAGTATAAAATTAAGTAAGTGTTAAATTATTAATTAGGTATACCAATATCTTTTTGGTAAAATTTTGAGTATGGTTGCCATCTCTATGGAGGGTTATATTATAGTTAGTATGCATACATGTGTACACTAGTCCGTCATTTGCTTTAATAGCAATTTGTTCTTGGTATAACAATGATAGGGTTACGACAAAAGATAACTTTTCATTTCCTTTCAATTCAAGTATTTATTTATTCATTTTTATAATAAAATAACAAAACATTAAATTGATTAAATGTTCTATGCCTATCTTTTTGATAAAAATTGATTTACAAATAAGATTGATAATCCTTTTATTGCCAACAGTGTAAGACATCTCCAAAACTTCAAAATTAAAATAGTGTCATGAAAGCAAACATGTGAGTACATTTTAATACATGTTTGGGACACACACAGATGTAGTCAACTGTTTATGTGTCGCATCACTCCTACAGTACAAAGGTTTATAATTCAAAAGATGTGCAAGTTTATTATTATTGTGTAGACTAGCAATCATCCCATTTAGTAAAGGGATTGTGTACTAATCTGATGCGTGTCGCTTGTTATAATGGAACAACTGTAATAGAACTCTGTTTATTAAATGTTTTATGATTCTGATATTTCAGAAACTTTACAGCTACCCATGGCCATGGGTGGACCGAGATGACAAATCCTGATGTTATAAGTTATTAAAAGTATCCAAAGATTTTATATAATTACTTGTTTCAATTTATGCAGAAAGCCCTTGTTGTATTTTAGTTGGAAAAATACTTAATAAACAGATAAAATCCGTTAAAAAAAATTTGTTATAATGTGTAACATTTGTGTAAATCTAAAAATTATTTAGTGTTACTCAATTAAATTTAGTTTGCTATTTAGAATGCTAAAATGAATCTGGTTAATGCCTTATCTCTGTCTCACCTATTTTAAAATTTTAGGTCTGTTTCTTTACACAGACCTAAAATTTTAAAATAGATTTTCATAAATTCTTTTTTTGTTGACAAACTGGATAATCGTATAGAAAATGCCAGCCAACATCAAATATTGCATTTACATATATTGCAAATAGAACTTAGTCCCATGGAGAGCCATTTTCTGTTTCTGGTTTGACAGATACTTTACCATGTGACCACACCTATAGAGTAACAAACAACTGACAAAGCCAAAAGCTTCACTAGAGAGTGACTATCAGAAGCCCAATAATATCTGCATAGATTGTGATGACTGATGCCCTCCTTCCATTTCAGAATGGAAACCTCCCTGGATGTGCCAACCCAATTTGGCTACAATGTAATTCTATGAAAGTATTTTTTTGATTATGAACACATTGTGAGATATTCACAATGTGTTAAAGTGCTAAGAACTTGTGCACTTAGCACTTTAACACAGCTTTAATAATGATTGACCTTGAGTTTTTTATGTTTACAGGCTAAGTTCTGCAGGTCTAATATATACTTTCTATGGTGAACGTGTTATCACAGAATTGACTCGAGAATCTCCATTATCCGCAGAAAGCTTACAACTCGTTTTCAAAAAGGTCTATGAGCAGTTTATTGAAGAAGTGGATGCTATTGACAATGGTGTTCCGATGACAGACGAGAAGCCCAAGTATCATATTCATACACATCTGAGTCAAAGAGTAAAGAGATTGAATCCTGAATGGAATTCAGCGCAGACTATTGACTTAAACGAATTATTCAAGGATGCAATGAAGTTAGTAAAAGAGGAATTCCTGTTTACAACCAACTATTTTATACATGTGTGGTTAGATGCGAGAGACTTTGTTAAATCAGCGTTAGAAGAGAGGTTTGATGTGCACGAATCTGGTCAAATATTATTGTTCAAAGACCGATTTCCGTGGAAGGAACACTTGTATGAACTTGAAGAGGAGAAGGGGTTGGCAGGAGAAATAAAATATGTTCTGTACAATGATATGCCTGGCTCATGGAGAGTGCAGGCCATCAATATCAGTGCTGGCAGCTTCCTAACTCGGTTAGTCTTTATATTAATTTGCATCTGGTGGTTTTTCGTGAAATAGCAGAGATACAAGCGGAGGGACGCAAATCACACTTGACGCCTATCCATATATTTGTAGGCCCATTGGTCAAGGACGAAATAAGTTTTACAATTTTACATGCTGCGGTTGCTCCTTTGCCCCCCTCTGCTATAAAAAATGTCAAAAAAACTCCCTTGTCCACTTATGATATAAAATCCATTCCGAGGATTTGATTTGTAAATTGATGAATGCTTCCAGTTCTTACAGTGGAGCGTTTCTAAGTTTGATCAGGATATGGCGATGTAATACCATTGTTCATCTTGGTTTTAATTAATAAAGAAAGCAATTTTGGATTTATTGAATAAATATTAATTAAAGCCAAATTCGCCATCTATTTCAATTTAAATCTAAACTTTACTTTGTCACTGCCAC
Source organism: Eumaeus atala (assembly GCA_017140195.1). Lineage (NCBI taxonomy): Eukaryota > Metazoa > Arthropoda > Insecta > Lepidoptera > Lycaenidae > Eumaeus > Eumaeus atala. Next base: position 12,706 of record JAFELO010000093.1, on the reverse strand, counting down.
CAGAGCAAGAATGCATGAAAAAGATTTATTTGTTAAATCTGAAAACTATCAGAGCAGATTCAAGAGGTTTATAAAGAATAATTCATCATCACCATCAGTTGCAAGATGTCGTGTGCTGGGCACAGAGCGACACAGGTGACGTAGGTGACGTAGGTGACGTTCCCAAGCCACTTGTACCCAGCAGCTCTCCACTTGGCAGTCTAATCCTATAATGTTTCTACTTTGAATATCTATATCGATTTGTTACCACGGCACCCTCGTGGCTGGCGCTGCCTTATGACTAATAATGTTCGAAAGTATTTCATGAGTAAAGTAATACCAACTTCCATCAAGTGAATACATCCCATCAACAATAGTATCTATTGTTATCAATAAATAACTGTTATGTAATGTGTGGAACACATAATTTCTATATTTTATAATTATTGTATTTATTATTTTTGTTAAAAATAATTTTTTACAGTATGGGGGGGCTGTCTGCCCTCCTCTCCTCCCTCCCCTCCAATGGGAGGGATTGTAATAGTAATTATTTTTGTGAAACTGACGTGAAGATGTATATGTAAAAACTTAAATTTCCAGGAAACCACTGCACAAGGACTGGTGGGGTGTGAGGGATGAAGTGTTGTCCAGTGTATCCGGTATACAGGGGTGCATATTCTGCCACAGCACGGGGTTCATCGGTGGTAATGTCTCCGAGGAGGGTGCCCTTGCTATGGCCGTAGCTAGCCTAAACGCAGTCAACTAATAGACAAATAAATATACAAAATATCAAGCAATTGTTGTTACTGCAAGACATTTGTGAATCAACCAACAGTGTACCACAGACAGGGTGCCCCTTTTTGTTGAGGCGGGGAAACGCATTTACGCGCCTTCTCCGGCCCTGGGTGGGGTCCAGTGGTGTGTGGGACTCGCGGCACATGATAGAGCCGAATACCCACAACCACCGCGAGTGCCTTCAGTGCCGCCCTTGGTGAGGTGCCCCGGAACTGATCAGAGCCCCCTTGGGGCAGTGCAATGGGGCGAGATTCCCATCCTCGCCCCTTGTCGCGTGCCCAAAAGCGCCACCTCCTATTGCTCCTTTGATCCCCTCTTATAAGAGAAGTACCGAGAGCGATTCCTCCTCCTGATCTTTAAGCCCCCTCTTGTTATAAGAGAGGTGCAAAAGGTGTCTCCCTCTATTCAATTGGCTTCGCCTGGGTTCACCCCAGGCTACTAAGCCCCACGGCCACGACAGGTAGGGCGACAAGGTGCTTGCCACTGAGACGGACAGTATTTTTTCGTGTATTGCTGATATCACAAATTACCTCTTTAATGCTGAGGCCAGTAAGTTACAGTTCTCTGACGCCTCGGAGGGCTACTGGTCTCCGAGTGCTCTTACGGCTAAGGAAAATAAAGTATTCAAATGCGAACTAGTCTATGGCTGGGTCTGGTGTCCCTTCCGGGTGGCAGAGGCCAGATGACAGTCGTTCACCGTAAAAAACGGCGCTCTTGACAAATCCCCCAGATTAGGTAAACTCAGATATGATCAAATATAAGGACGGGATAAGACGAACAGAGAAGGCAGTCCTGTTATGTACAGTATAAAACTTATATTTTTTTTATAGAATAGGGGGCAAACGAGAAATCGGAGCCTTTTTACGACTACCGACGCCCATGAACATCCACATAATTACTGTCCCGACGCGTTGCCCTCCTTCGCCCCCCCCATCTGCTACTCGTAAACCGTACGAAACGCGACACCTAAGATGTCACCTTACGGCGGTATCGTGAGCGAGAGGTACCTTCTCGGTCGTGCCGGCCCAATTCCGTTGCACAGTAGGATGTAATGTCTTGCACTATGCATGGCACTACCTCTGATGAAGCAGGGCACTACCTCTTTGTTGCTTATACTAACTGCGCGCCACGGTTACTTTATGACCGCCCCTTTACGACCGAATCCCAGACATTCAGGTCTGGTACACAGAACATTTCAAAGGTTTCAAAAAACCTTTCATTTGCTGTTGAAAGTTAGGCGCATTCCATAGACCAGGAAAAGCCACCTTGAGAACCTGAGGTGTTGCTTGGCACATCTGTTACAGTTTCCTCCTCTAGTGGAGGTCTATTTGACAGATAGTGACAAAAGGATGCAAGTTGTCTTCACTAAATATATTATCATTAAATGGAAATATTCCCGCCACTTCAAAGGCGTTTACGCCTTCTTACTACATACGAAGTGGTTAGAGTGGGTGGAGTGGCTGCCCTTGGAAAAGTAGTTCCAGGACCCTCAGCGACGTAATAACAGTCGTGGCGTTCCTGGATGAGAGGCGGAGCGGCCCAAGGGCTGTAACGTGTGCATGAGGGGCGAATGTGATTCCATGGCCTACGCCGTTTTCTTTTGCCAAATTTATCATTTCTATAAGCAAGTTCTTAACATAGGGTCCGACTTACTTGTGAATTTTAATGGTTTAAAAAAAATTACCTATAGTGTTTGGGGATCCCGCTAGATGTCGGTTTTGGGGCAGAACTTTCATAGGTACTGTAGACGGTTCAGACTGGTCTACCGTGTGTTTAGAAGAACAGTTGTGTTGCGCCGCACCTGCATTTCTGAAAAGCTTTAACGTTAGCCGGCACAATAATGTCACACAAATTTTAGAACGATTAGACCCCCTCGCCGGCCCCGTCACAGGTTGTCATATTATAGATTTATTATAAAATAACAAAAAAGTTCTATTAATTTTTATTAAATAATCTGCAATAAAACCAACACAATATAAGGTCAAGTGTTTCTGATAGCAGAAATAACAAACGACTAGTAAGAAAACAAGCGACTAGATAATGTTCATTAAAGATATTAAATTCTTTCACCGCGGCACAGAAAGTAGTTTCCTTCAACACAATTTCGATATAAAACCATGTAGGACACCGACAGCTTAGAGCCGCTGCCTGATAACCTCGAGGCAAGCTCGTTATTACCACTGCCCTTACCATGAACATAGACAAAATAGGTAATTCATTATAAAGAAGAAGCTCTTCATTCGCGGGGCATATGTTCCGTATATGTGCCGCGAATACTGGAACCGTGAATATAGAATGGAAATTTATATGGGTTGTTGTGACTGTTTAAACGATTTTATCGCGTTTCTTAAGATTTTCTTGTGGAATAAGACAGAATCGCCGTCATGAACGAATGTGTCAAAATCCTTGTGCTGTCCTGTTGTACGAATAAATGTAAAAATATCTTTCAGTCATAAATACTGAAAAGGGACCTCAAATTGGCTAAAAAAATTAAAAACAAAACCGCAGTGGCCACAAATACCGCAGTAGGTTACTCATTAATTCAGATAATAACGCAAAGTATCAAAACACCGCCACAATTGAATTCTACACATATATTGCATTTTTTCATCGCAAGAAATTCATGCATTTAAATGGGCAAATGTCCAAAACGAAACGTCTTCCTTTATGTAACCCCAAAGGAAAAATCCAAAGCGGTTAAATCAGGGGATCGCACAGTGGAAAATTTGGGATCGGATCAACAATCGGTAACTTCAAGGTTTTTCATCATACTGTATTGAGATTTAGCACATGTATACAGTGATATACAAAGATTTTATTTATTTTAGGTGAAAAAAAGGAAAAGGGAAAAAGTAATACCAGTAGTAGTCATATGTTTATTCTCTATAAATAAGTACTAATATGAGTAAAATTAAGAAAACTTAAGCGATTATTTATCACACAAGCATAATAAAAGACAAAACTATAAAATCGTATAGTACCTATCTATACCTCACACCAAACTAATTGATCTCAGGTTAGACAAATCTTATATTATTGGTTTTATATAAATAGGTTTTAGTTACTTATAATGTTATATCTAATTGTTATTATCCTCGCTATTCCTAACTAAAATTACTTCCGGCGCAAATGTAGGATCACCTTCAGATATCACCTTCAAAAGACTTAGTGCCTCTTCATCAAGATCCTTCACATTTCTCAACTAAGGCTTACTTAAACTTGAGATGTATGGATCTGAAATATATAGAACCGTTTTAAATAGGTCTTCATTTGTAGGCTATACGGGGAGAACATTTTGTGGCATGGTGCAGGCGCATATTTCTGTAGTCTTTATTGCATCTTCCGACTGTTGCTCAACAGGAAGAACAGAAAAATGTTTGAACACGTATTCTCCGTGTATAATACGCACGGAGGGTGGCATGTAGTACCAATCATAGTTACTAACATAAATTCGTGTAGTTTCTAAGGCATAAACTCCGAATCTTTCGGGATCGATCATCACTCCAGAAGATAATACAAGCGTCTAATCAATGTCTCATCAACTCCTGTCATGTAATCAATGTCTCATCAACTCCTGTCATGTAATCAATGTCTCATCAACTCCTGTCGTGTAATCAATGTCTCATCAACTCCTGTCGTGTAATCAATGTCTCATCAACTCTTGTCATGTAATCAATGTCTCATCAACTCCTGTCATGTAATCAATGTCTCATCAAATCCTGTCATGTAATCAATGTCTCATCAACTCCGTCATGTAATCAATGTCTCATCAACTCCTGTCATGTAATCAATGTCTCATAAACTCCTGTCATGTAATCAATATCTCATCAACTCCTGTCATGTAATCAATGTCTCATCAACTCCTGTCATGTAATCAATGTCTCATCAACTCCTGTCATGTAATCAATGTCTCATCAACTCCTGTCATGTTCGCCGAGCAAGTGTCATTGTAGAAGAACCTTCATGCTATATTTCCATCACTTGAGTTTCCACTTAATTGAAGAGATTAAAGATAATTAATCCTAGCTCTTCCCTGAAACGTTTTTGAACAAATTCCTGGTTTTTTTCTTCAGTTTCTTTTTTCTTCTGTTGTAGCAGACCAAGTCTTAAAGTCAAAATTGTAGCAAATGTGTAAAACAATTTTCATGCTGCGAATCCATGCAATATTGATAATCCATGTGCCAGTTTTCAGGTTAGTTTTAGTTACTAACTAGCAGTTTGTACGAATCGAATACAGGTTATCTACGTCGCGTTTAGGCGCTGCCGAGTGTTCTTGTGTCCTGTACCTGAGTCCTTGTCCATGCAATATGAGCGAGAGTTTAGAGTTCACGGTGAAGAGGAGATAGGGAATGTTAGAACGGGCGGTGTTAATGTGAATGCAGAAGGCATGATAGAAGATGATTTGAACCTATATAATAATGATGAGAACTTGCACAATATACGAGTAAATAGGCAATTGAAAAAAATATTATAAGTATTTCAAGTAAAATTATATTACCAAAACAATTTGCATTAGCTCGACTGCTTCTTGCTGAAACTATACAAAAAATTCATGGTGTTAAATTAATTTATGCTTTTAAGGTTAATGTCAGTTTTGATGACGAAAGTAATGCAGAGAAGCTGATTTCACACCAAAGTTTTAAAGGAAAGGAATGGGGAATTCAAAAGACTTATGAAGTTAATGTATCCTATGGAGTTATAAGATATATAAACATTGATTTATCAGACCCAGATCTTTTAGAATGCATTAAAAATTTTAATAAAATGCAGATTATATCTGTTAAAAGATTAAGTCGGAGAAATTGCGAGATGGGGTGGCAACAGAGTAAAACTATTCGTGTTAGTTTCAAGGGCTGCTCGTTACCTTCAATTGTTAAGATTTTTAGTTTGAGAGTTGCCGTGGAACCATTTGTGTTCCCTATGACGCAATGTTCACGATGTTGGCGTTTTAGACATACAATGAAAATGTGTCCATGAAATAAAATATATTTTGTAAATATGGGAAGAATCACGATAATTGTGAAGACACAACCTTCAAATGCATTATTTGCTAAGGAAATCATATGTCTTTACTTAAATCATGCCCGGCGTACTTAAAAGAAAAAAGATAGAGCTTATGGCGGATTTTAACTGTACATATAAACGAGCTTTATCTATGTATGTCCCACCTTTTTCACCACGTCCTATTGATAACGTTGCTAATAGAAACAATGAAATAAACAATTATTTGCATCAACAAAATACTTCAATTGTGAATTCATATGCATCAGCTATAACCAATAAAAGAAGACCAACTATCGCTTAAAATAACTCAGTTCCACAGGAGCCCACAAAGCGTGAGCACAGTTATGAATGAATGAATGAAATATTCTTTATTGAGCACATTTAACAAATCAACAAACAGAACAATAGATAGGTACAAGATATCAATATGAATGCACATAAAGGCGGCCCTATTACTTTAGAGTTATTTCTTCCAGGCAACCTTTGCAGTAGGAAAATAGAACGGACTAGATGGAGGTAGTGCACAGTTGAACTTTTACTGTAAATCTGTTACCCTAGTAGCATATAATTTTAAAATATACATAAAATATTCTAGCATATAT
>JAFELO010000092.1:392053-438390 GCA_017140195.1 Eumaeus atala | reverse complement strand
TACTTGATATAGGTATTAATACAAAATTGTAAAAAAATAAATGTCAACTTAAACATGTAGAATCATATTAATCCCAAGACGGAATAAATTGTGAACCTCACTTAATGTCTCTACCATTTCTGGGGGAGCATTCGCCAACGTCCATACCACGTTGAATACACCGGTTCTCGACCGATCACCGAAGTTAAGCAACGTCGGGCGCGGTTAGTACTTGGATGCGTGACCGCCTGAGAATACCCCGTGATGTTTGGCCTTTTGTTTTGGCTTTTTTGTTCATTTATTTTATTTCTTTATAGAAACTATTTTCATGCGTTTCATTCAATGTGGAGTTTCGCTTGTAACCGCATAGCTATAATATACGTTACATTCTATAGTTGAAGTTCTCATTTCCACATAATTGCAATTCATACAATACTTTTTAGAAATTTCGAAATTAGGTAATGCTTCTGCATTCATTTTTGAAATACATACGAAAATATAATTGTAACAATAGTTATTTTGCTTGACATCGGTATTAGTACAAACTGTAAGAAAATAAATGTCAACAAAAAAGATGTAGGGTCACATTTCCCCAAGACTGAATAAATTTTGGACCTTACTTAATGTCCCTACCATTTCGGGGGGAGCATTCGCCAACGTCCATACCACGTTGAATACACCAGTTCAATGTAGAGATTCGCGTTTAACCGCATAGCTTACGTTACATTCTTTAGTTGAAGTTATCATTTTCATGCAATTGCAATTCATTCAGCAGTTTTAAAAATCCTATAAACCGGGAAGGTGTGGTTTCATCCATATATATTCTTGTAATAAAATGTTACCATGTCGAAATAATATTAAAGAAAAGCTTACGGTTAGTCTCAAATGGTGCCGAGCTGCTAATTTAAGGTGCACAAGCTCTATAAGCATACAGTTCACTCTATATCTTAGTGTAGATTTGTTATTTGGCCGTTTGGCTTTTGCCTCGCAGGGTTTAGTCGAACTATTTAGTCTTTGTTTGATACTTTTCTATGACTCCATAGGCAGCGTATTCTGATGTGTTATCAACCCTTATCGGTCCACTGCTGGACATAGACCTCTCTCAATGAACGCCAAGAGGACCAATCTCCTGCTACACGGATCTGCACCCATCCCGGACCGGCTACCGCACGGAGATCGTCTTACTGTACGAATAATAATAACTGCTTACTATATGACTATTTAGTATTTTTATTTTTTACATTATTTATCTCGTATACACGCACTTTACTGTGATTCCGTAGCGTGTGACGATTCTGGACGACTCGTATTGTGTCTCGGCCCATCGCCTCTGCCTTTGATCTCTATATAACTGGATGGCTGATACTTGGAAAATAATATCGGAAATATAGGATAAATCGTAGACAGCGCTTTAGTATACTGACTAGACTACTAAATTTTAAATTAGCACGCATGATTGGATGTTCTTTTACACGAAAAACCTGTCTGTGAGAATATTGGTAATGACTGACGCACATGTACAATTTCTTAATTAAGTTGCCAGTAACTCGGGTGCTTATAATAGTTCTAGTATATGGCTTGTATAATATCAGCTGTCCATTTATATAAAGACGTGTGGCCACCGCCGCTCGCCAGTACGCCACGATGGCACTCGTGGCGATGACACTGACGAGTGCGGTCGCTAACTCGGCGGCGGCGGCGGCGTGCGCAGGGAAGAAGGGCGGCCAGGTACAGTTACAGGCGGAGCTGAACTCTGAAGATGAGTGGCGACAGTTCTTGGAGAGGGATGGGCTGCTAGGTAACGTACTATTAATATTTATATATTTTTTAATATAAAATAAGGGGGGGGGGGGGACGAGCAATCGGATCATCCATGAACATCGAAATAGAGACTATGCCAATGCGTTGCCGTCCTTTCACCCTCCCCCAATGGGCCGTGGCTCGTGGGGGGGGGGGCTACTCACGAGCCGCACGAAACGCTACTCTGAAGATCTGAAGGTGACCGGAATGTCACATTCGTAAAAAGTTTGTCCACCTTTTACGAATGTGTCTTTTATGCGAGACATGCGTTATCAAACTAAATGTGCCCCAGTGGTGGACGTGTACACGGAGTGGTGCGGACCCTGCACCGGCATGGTGGGCATCCTGAAGAAGATCAAGGTGGAGTTGGGCGGAGACAACCTTCATTTAGCAGTGGTGAGTTCTCTTTATAGCATAACGGGACATAGCAATCAGTGTCTTTCGTGAGATTCCACGCTATTGAATATCCTATCCCGCACAATAGGCCACCAGACTTTACATAGTATAGGGGAGTAAACGAGAAATCGGAGTCTTTTAACGACGACCGCTACCCATAGGCATACGCATTATTGTCATGCAGATTCGATGTCATCCCTTGCTCGTTCCCACCAATAAGCCACCGGCTACTCAAAAACCACATGCAACGCGACAGCTTAGCTGTCACGTTAAGGCGGTATTGTGTAAGCGAGAGGGACCTCCGCGATCGTGCCGACCCAATTCGGCTGCAATGCAGCATGGCACTACCTCTAACTAAAATTTAAAAACCGTATAAAAGGCGACATAACTTTACACGTTTCAATGGTCATGCCTGCCCATTTCGGCTGCAATGCAGCAAGACTAGTACAAGTGGTAGTAGTGATACAAAGTTGACGTCAACTTAGGCCATTATTGATTAGATTACCATTGAACCTTCATCTGTAAAAATGACTATTCTCCCTATTGATTTACAAAAATACAAGATACACGACTTCAAATTAAACTGTCATCCTATAGAGTACGAGAATGTACTTATAAAAACTTTTTTTTTTGGAAAATCAACCTTAAGCCCACTATTTTAAATTGTTTATACAAAGCATGCTCAATTTTATATTGTGCACGTCTTTTATACCGACAGTTTTGTGACGCTGTGCACGTCTTTTATACCGACAGTACTGTGTATCTAGGTACCCTTCTAAATCACTGATTCTCCCCAATTAAAAATTTTTGTGACCATGTTCCAGGCAAAGGCGGACACAATCGACTGTCTTCAGAGATTCCGGAACCGCAGCGAGCCCACGTGGATGTTCCTTGCGGTGAGGGAGCTATCCGTTTTAATTTTACAAAACATTTCACTCCTTTCCGTTCCTTCTGTGTAGGGAGAAAAGAACTGAGTCCTTCGACTCAGTTCTTTTCTCCCTACCTTTTGATACGAAAATGTGAGCACAGTTTTTATGATGATTGTAGCCTTCCCTCCTTCCTCCCATCCTATCTACTTCTAATAATGCCTCATTAACTGGTGAAGGTTAGTTATCGGCTTCTTGCTGTCCTCCTTGCCTTTAGCTCTGCGGAACAGTGCAGCAGCGCTGGCTATTCGTATTGTTATGTGACCGTGACTTCTTTCTGCCAACCTTTCTTCTCCCTGCGACCTTCCCCATCATCACTCCCAGTGGGCCAGCGGAAACTTACACACCGCAAAAGAAATTGACGGCATATCTATTACTTTAAGGCGGTATCGAGTGAGCGCGAAGTAGCTGTCGGGTCGTGCCGGCCCAGTTCTATTACAATGCAGCTATGGTGTGGCACTACCTCCATTGCCACTCCCATTACGCCAGGAACTATTGATCTTTTGATAAAATAAACATAGCACTCGAAAGAAGTGCTGCCTCAGGACTTGCAAATGATTTATACGCAAGAGTTTTTTCGGAATAAAAAGAAAAGAAAAATTTACCAATTGGCATTTTTGTTGATTTTTTCAAGTCTACTGTCATATCCGCTAATACGAATTTCTGACGCCGTTTAATTACAACATTAGTAAACGGCGAAGACAGTTTGTTAAATAGCTATATTTGACGCTATAATTGCCAAAGCTAAAGTGAGTTTAAACAATCGTTAAACAAAAGATACCTACGGCGTGCATAGAAGAGTGAGTCCTATGTATAAAGCTTTAAGATAGATATTCACTGGCTACGTAAACAACGTGTGGTACATGTGTCTGCGGTGAAATGGTACGGATGTGGACGATATTGATCAAACGTTTCTTTTGTGGCCTCTATAAAGAGTACACCTTAAGCCGTGTAGCCTCTGCCTTAAGCCGTGTAGCCTCTGCCTTAAGCCGTGTAGCCTCTGCCTTAAGCCGTGTAGCCTCTGCCTGCCATGGGGCTGCCTGCTAGAGTTATTTAAACTAAAGATATTTGCGTTCGGGATACCTTGTAGCTATTATAATTTCTTCTTGGGTTTGTTTCTCATTTATAATTGTAATCTGATGATACAGCTGCTCATGAGATGATCAGGATAACATCCTCATAAGGTGTTTTGCAGTTGAGTCCACCCGAAAATTTTGCATGCCGTAGCGTGACAACGCAATGTTTACACAGCGCGTAGAGGTGCTACGAACGTAGCACTCCCTACGCCAAGTCAGCTTTACACATACAGCATTTCTCGTAAACTATATAGGTAAAAAATTATCTGACGAGACATTTGGACTCGGTCTTCTAGTTGCGGGACCGCCAGTTCCCTCCTGACCTATTATAACCTTGTATATATAAGAGACCTTACCTACGTATTTTAATTATATCCTAGCAGTATTTTATTGAAACACGGATAAAATGATATTTTGAAAAATGAAATCTAGCTAGATTAATCAATTACCAAGTTTCATAAAATCGTTGCAGCCTTGGCGCAGCTGAGATAAAAATAATACTCCATGAGTTGAAAGTGAGTTGAGTAAGATCACAAAAATCACAAAAGTTAACAACACTCAAGTAATTTTGCATGGTTGGGTGTTGTTAAAAACTAATAACCATGTTAACAATTTCTAAGGCCGGTCAGCTGCTGGACGTGGTGTTCGGCGCGGATGTTCCTCGCATAGCTCGCACCATCGAGGAGGAACTGAAGAACGAGGCGCTAGCTAAAAATGGAGAGAGGGAGCGACCTCGGAGGGCCCCGCATGAGCTCACGCCGCCAGAACAGGTGCACAGAACCCAGGGTTTTTTCGGTTCAAGGTTCCTTGGAGTTGAATACACGTACACGTCCACTCACTCCAGCTTAAGAAATATTTATGCAGCTTAAGGCATAATTTATACGTTCAATCGACACGCAGATGACTCGCGTTTACGTGCACCAAATAAGACTTGAGCACTGTGTGATGAATATAAGCGCAATGATCAACATTCACGGTGCCGAAAACGCCAGTCATTTTCGCCTTAAAAATACTCCATGTGCTTAAGGGGCTTTTGCTCGCTTCCAGGAGACGGCGGACGCTTTGGCGCGGCAAATGGCGGCGAGACGCGAGCGCGAAGCAGCGGCTGTGGCGGACGCCCGGCGAGCGAGGCGGGAGGCGCGCGCGCTCCGTCTCGAAGCACATTTCGCCGACGTATGCCCCGCCCTTCTGCTGCCTCACGCGCAGAAGCACTTGCGAAAGGTCACGGACGCGCTCGAGCCCTACGGTTAGTATATTTTTCTCCATTACATCGACATATGTTCGATCAAGAAATATTTTATCTACCGAACTGTCCTGCTTTTAGACGTTTAGACTTGTCCGCCTCTGTTATGATTTTCTGTGGTACTTGCCAATTCCACGAGCCTTACTTTCATAAGTTACCTATTATTAAAACCTATTTAAACAAATTTCCAGGTATCGTTATTGCCGATAAATGTCCTGTGGTTGTGGGGAAGGAGGTGTCGAGAGCGCTTGCAATGGAAGACCCTCAGTTGGCAACAAATGAAGCAGCAGGCGCACTGGCCGAGAGACCGTCCCTTACTCTTCTGCTAAAGAAACTACCTGATAAAGAAGGCGACGTGGTCGGTGAGTTTGGTCACCACACGGTCGTGATTGGTATTACTGTATTAGGATATAACTTGTGCCGAAATTACATTGTTCTATCAGTCCATAAATATGGATTGGTCTTTAACGTGTGGCTTCTTTAGTCATCACAATGATCCAGCAAAAGAAAGTGATAGTTAGAATGTAGAGATCTTTATAGCGACGTAAACAGGTAGGCCATATTGATTTATATTACAATAATGGCATTTTCATCATAGAACTGTCGAGACGAGCCCTATTTGGGGACGGAATAGAGTTGCATGAAGACGAAGCTCCTAAGCAGTATCTGAACGAGGAGCTAAAAGCCAGTGGAGTGCCGGGGCTATTCGTGCCAGCCGACAGACATCAGAGAGCAGCTGCTCTTGATTTACTGTTTCCCAAGGTAAACCCTACTAAATACCCACTTCTGCAACATTTAATTATAAACTGAAACCTACACTCCACCAACCAAATAATTATTATAAGTGATGAAGCGATGTGATGAGTAATTATCGTAAGCGAACTGTAAGAAACGCAAGAGCGTGGCCATCCTTTGACACGGTTATTATGTCAGTGAGAGGTCTGCTAACCCTGAGACCTATGACCTTACCAGTCGTGCTTGATAGATTCTGATACAGACCAGCTATGACGCGTCTTTTTGTGACTACTAACGTGACCCAAATACACATCGTAAATAATAATTCGATGCATGTGGCCCGTTCGGGGGAGGTGGAGATAGCAACGCATCGGCATAGTCATTATGAGGGTAATGAGGGTGTTGTATCTGACCCATGTACTCACGACTCTCATGTGGTGTATGCTGCAGGCGGTGAGCGTCGTGGCTTCACCACCCAAGCCGAGTTCGCCACCTCACGTGGCGGTGATGCTGGGCGCGTGGCAGCGCTGCGCCGCCTTGGCGGCGGCGAGTACGGACGGACGCCTGCTATGCTACGGATTTTTTGCCGACGCCCAACTCGACGAGCCGAAGCTGATCTGCAAGACCATTGAGCAGTACGAGGATCGCTCAGATAAAGATTTGTAAGTTTACCCAGAGTTTGGCCCCAGAGCTCTAGGACCCGGATGCCCTTCCCTTAATCCGTCCATAAGTCTCAAAGAACAAAAATTATGTATGAAACAGGATTTCTTTTTTATTTACAGCTCAGAAGTAATAGTTTTAATGTTGGCTGTTGGCGTGGCTGAGCCTGCGTTAGTTGAGCCCCAGGATATACCAGGCACAGAGCTGCCCGAGGGTCTCCTGTCTTTGGGGCCATTACATGTAAGCGAGGACACAGTGGTTGGAGCTGAAGAGTGTGCTAGGTTCTTTCCACCCGGATACACCGCGCCAGAACATAAGCCGAAGCCGAAGTCTAAGAAAAAGAAAAAGGTAATATAAAGTGAAAACCAGACTTGGACTTCGTTACTCTTTCGTCTTTTTTATTGCATAAGAGACAAATGAGCAGTCGGGTCGTGTGATATAGTCGCGCATTAGGTTTCGCTGATACGTTACCGGCCTTCCAGAGAAGAAAAACACTTCTGTTGGAGATCCCTGAGTTCTATCGCCAATCGGTCTGCAAATACCAAAGGCAACTGATTCTACAAAAAACAAGTGTGTGAGAGGAAATTGGGCTTACCCTTTTGTACTTTTTTCCAAATACTCTTTCGTCGTAGTTTTTCATTGAAGCGGTGTTAATTATTACAATATACTATTTTCTATCATATAAAAGCACATGTTCTAGTAAAATAAATTTTATCTAGTAAGCCCAATGGTCTTCAAGAAGTATATATTGACACCTTTTATCAAGCCTACCAAAGAATGCGAATAGACTCGACTCTGTAAATATATGTGGGCGTCATCGCTCGCTACTATTACTGTACTACCACTCAGTTCCTACGCTCTTCCTAGACATTATGAGTTTTCAGAAGCGTCACGAGAACAAGAGAGACACCCAGGACGAGAATAACACGGATACCACAAACGGAACCGTGGACGAGAACGATGCAGAGGCGTCGGCGGACGCGGATGGCGAGGGTGCGGCCGACGGAGAGGAGGAGGCAGACCGCGAGGGGGAGGGGGAAGATGCAGAGGAAGCGGTGGAGGAGGTGCGCGCAGACAAGGCCACGTCACCTCCCCCTGTCACATGATGACGTCACGCTTCTCACAAATTTTCACCACCAGTGCCGGATTAAGCGCAGGGCCTGTAGTAAGTACTATTCCGGATACCTAGATTTGCTAGTTGCAGTTACTATAGGTCCTGTAGTCCATGTAGACTTTACTTCTGGCACTATAAATGCTAGAGCAATTGCTTTTCTGTATTTAATCCGGCACTGCCTTGGCACAGGATCTTTCTGCCTACCAGTGCAGTGACCAGGCCAGGAAGACGTCATCATTTTTGACCATGTTTCTGATGCAATGTTCGTATTCCATCACGTTTAATTAGAAGATCGGTTAAAATACTGATCTAGAAATTGACCTGCCGCCAGCGACGCTACTGTAGTGATTCCGGCAGCTTTATTATGTCCAAATAAACTTATTATTACAATTTACAGTTCAGTTTCTATTTAGTATTCCCAAAGCGAAATAAACCTATTTCAGGTTTTTATTTTGCTCCCAATATGGTTGCCGCCGATATTTTAAGTCAAGATTCTTAATTGAGAGAGAGCAAGATATAGTGCCATGCTGCAGCATTACATGCGAAATGAAGGTACCTGCCACTCACATTATTCTAAAAGTGAAAGCCATGATATAGCGTTTTGTGTGAAAAAAATCCCAAGCAATAATCACCGGTAGCCAAGGTCTTTTGCAAAGAATTAATTTTAATGTCATCTCACCTGTCACATTGGATGGAGTATGCATAAAATATAGTGATAAAGTAATAAATCTTGGAGTCATAATTGATAACACATTGTCCTGGTTACATCAAGGAAGCACAGTGTGTAAGAAAATTTAGTGTGCAGCTGCACCCTTAAGATGTTTACGAAATTTTTTATCTGTATCTGCTAGGACTGCTCCTGCACAGTCATTGCTTCTCACCATATTTGATTATGCTGATGCGAGCTATGTAAACTTGACAGAAGTACAAATAGCAAACTTCAGCGCATGCACTACTTTTGTATCAGGTTCATATTTGGCCTTCGCAGGTCTGATCATGTCTCGGAATACAGAGCAAGTCTCAAATGGCTCCCAGTCCACCTACGCAGGAATACTCACGTGCTACATCTTCTATACATTATAATCCACGACTACAGAACCCCATCATACCTAAAAAAGATGTTCACTTTCTCATCAGAATTAGGAACCACACGTCTCGTTAACAAATTAAAGGTTCCTACACAGATGACTAAATTTTATCACCACTCATTTAAGTCCACTTCAATTAGACTTTGGAATACGTTAGCTAATCAAATAAGGCAAGCTGGAAGTCTCAACATCTTTAAAAGCCTGGTAAAAGAGCACTATTTAAAATTAGCATAAATTTAAAATAAATCGTTATGTTTAGTTAGAATGGTCTTTTTTCCGAAAGCCCCTATTTTTCTATTTATTTTGTGCGAAAATTTAATATCATAGTCATTTGTCAAATACATTACAAACGTCATTACTTACTATTGTAACCTTTTTTTCTCCTCATCTTCTTTTTATCTATTTTTTTACTTCTTTTACAATAAATTATTATTTGTCCATCATGTGATTGATACATATTACACTTTTTCCTTCTTTTTATTATTATAATTAATTTTTAAGTTTAATTTGTATGTAATGCAATTTTATTTATTAGCACCTCCTCATCTTCAAGCAGTAACATCCTTGAAAAAAAAATGGTTGCCTGGAAGAGATCGCTTAAAGCGATAAGGTAAATTTGTATATCTACAAATTATAACCATTACTTTTATATTTGTTATTATTGGTGTGTGCAATAAAGATTTGTTTATTTATTTATTATAAGGTTTGCCTTATATATACGGACACAAACAACAATTAAATTCTAAAACGTTTATTTTAATTTATTTATAAATAAGACAATTATCATAACATAGGTACCCAAAGGCCAAGAGAAGTTAGACAAACCCAAGGCACGTCGAACAACAGGCTTATACGTTATTACAATTTACAAAATTTTAATCTGCTCGAATGCCTTATGTTTGTCTAAGCTCCTGAAATTGGCACTGATCTCTATACAACTGGATAGCTGATTTCAACAATCAGCAGCACCATAGATACTAACGAACTAACTAAAATATGATTCGCCATATTTGCCGTTCTGCGCGTTCACCCATTGCTAAGAAATAATTGGTTGCTAACAATTGACGCATGCGCGATAACGTTCAATTTAATTATTTAGTCAGTACACCGAGATGCAACTACTCCCAGTGTACAATACTTTTGAAATTTTTCCACATGTATCAGCTATCCAGGTATATGCAGGTCAGTGAAAATTGTATAGTGTTAAACGATTAAGTTAATTGTACAAGTGAGGCGTGGCGAGTTGCGTGTGAAGTCGAGCGAGCGCTTGCAGCCGTAGGAGCGTCGCGCCCGCCCCTCATACCACCGAGTCTTTGCGATTCCTGGAAAATACAAATATTCAAACAATAACCTTCTTTATTTAACTAAACTTTTTAAATTTATTAAATTAACTCTCAATTGGTCGCATGGACAACTATACATATTTCACCGCATCAGGTCATAGCGTACACATACTGTATGGATATTAGTGTAGTGTGAGAAAGTTGGAACAAATCAAACCAGTCTGGGCTTTGATCCAAGACGCTGTCCCATGTAAGTTTGTATGTGTGTCTTTTATATATAACAACACAACGTATGAGAGATTTATTTTTTTTTGTTGACGCGGGGAAACGCATTTACGCGCCTTCACCGGCCCTGGGTGGGGTCGAGTGGTGTGTGGGACTCCAAAACCACCGCGAGTGCCATCAGTGCCGCCCTTGGCGAGGTGCCCCGGAATAACAATCGTCAGGACACCTCGACGGCTAGTCTGCCCCCGAAGGGACCAACTCCACCTCCACAGATGGGGTTGCCCAGCACTACAGGACAACCCCACCGACTTCGGGACAGTGCAATGGGGTGAGGTTTCCATCCTCGCACCATGCCCCGTGCGCAAAAGCGCCGCCACCTTTTTCTCTTTTGTCCCCTCTTCTTATAGGAGGGGTACTAAGAGCCGTCACCTCCTTGGTTCAATTGGCTTCGCCAAGTCTCTCAGATCACCCCAGGCCACTAAGCCCCACCGCCACGACGAGGCTTGAACCATGGTGGGGAACGTATGAGGAATGAGGAAATGTGTACCAGCAAAATTTTATCTTAATATAAGTATATATGTATGTGTATATGTATGGGTGTGTGTATGTGTATATGTGTATGTGTATGTGTATATGTGTATGTGTATGTGTATGTGTATGTGTATGTGTATGTGTATGCGTATGTGTATGTATATTTGCATGTGCATGTGCATGTGTATGTGTGCGTGCGTGCGTGCGTGTTAATATTGCATAATTGCCACGTTGAGCAGGCGTATTGGCAATTGCAGACTAGGTTGCTGCCTGTCGCAGATTCGACTGATGGTATCGCCATCACTCAGCGCGACGGTTGTCGGTGCTCCCATCCATTTCACTGTCACCATAAAACAGACGGGAGACAAAACAACCAGCTCGCCGAAGTCTCTGCGCTGCTAAGAGACTAGTGCCCTTTGACGACTCTTACGTCACACTGGACTTGGATTGAGGGTGAGGGTATACTTAGGCCGCCCCCACACAGCTAATATTACAAATGTGAATATAGCTTTGTTTGTTACGCTTTCACGCCAAAGCTGCTCAATCGATTATCATGAGAATTTGTATACACATTTGGAGGATTTATTAAGAACTTATGTTTTGTCAAAAATAAAAATATTTTAATGGAAGGTGGCTTCTACAAGAGCGAACCTGCGGCTAGTCAAATTCAAAATATTTCTTTGGAACATACCATACCTTGAGAATAAAACTCTCCAAAACTCTCCCAGATAGTTTCGGTATTGTTGAAATAAAAGTATAATTAGATCGAGTCATCGGTCCCGCTGAGTTTGTTTCGCCGGTTCTTCTCAGGTCATGGTTGGGGTTAAACTGGTAATAGTAAGTAACAACGTTCAAAAAGAGATTTTTAAAATCTTATTTTGATTTTCGTCGGTGCATTAATATCTCTTTACTTTGGTTATTTTTAAAAATATTAAATGCATATAGAAAAAAAAAAGAAATATGTATATTTATTATTTTTCTAAATTATCTAATTAATGCTACATTGTGATCGAATAAGTTTTATGTAACTCAGTTTATTAGTTTAAATAAAGCCGTTAAAAATAGACCCTTCATTCTATCCTGTTTACTGTTTTCCTCTGACTTCCTTCGACCAATAAAATTATACTAACGGACCAGCATTATGCGTATGCCTGTGCGTGTACTGTGCACGTGTATGCGTACGTGTGCGTGCTTGTGCTCACCATATGTAGTGTGCGTCGTGGTGCGGCGCGCGCATGACGCCGACACCACCGCCCAGGCGCCTGTAGTTCATGGCGCCGCACAGCCGCCATTGATTCGCGTCCGGGTCGAACGCCTGAAACGTAAATGAAACAAGTTTTAAAGGGTATAATGTGTAAAACTACTATTGCTAAGCAATAGAAAAGGACCCCAGATACACAAAATGAATAGGCAATAAAATTTAACATAGTTGTGTCCGAAAAGCAAGTTTAATTACTGTTTAGAGAACAATTTTAATAGTAAAGAGGGAAGATCTTTTCGGTGACTTCCCACGCCAGTGATTATATAAACGCGTTGCCTACTTCAACTCCATCAGCCCCAATGGACAAGAACTGTATTATGCAAGAGAGAGATACAACCAATATATACAAATACAACCAATATATACAAATACAACCAATATATACAAATACAACCAATATATACAAATACAACCAATATAGATAGTGTAGAAAAATGACAGAACAATCCCGCATATAAACTGGTTTTATTACTGGTGTATTTCGCTAATCGCCTAAGGGCGTATAAATGTAGCGGAGTCATGTGCAAAAGTTACCGCCAGGATGACAAAAGTATTGTCTGAACGGTAGTCCTACTAAAACTGAGATGGGACCGTTTTGACCGAGGTAACACACTGATGCCAAACTTTATTTTGTTAAACTTGTATTTGGACAACTTTTACGTATAAAAATAGTGTTTTTTATACGGTGTTGCCTATCGCAAATAAACTTCTTTTATTTATTACTACAGTAGTTGGACATATCGATGGACATAATTATGGTAGAGTACCATCGAACCCACCGGCTAACCACGGAGGGCCACTGCGGCGCGGCGTAGTCACGAGCGCCCACGAGCAGTACGCGAGATCGTAGCGTTCTCTACCAATGATAGCTAGGTATAGTAGTTACCTCGATAGATTTGAGGTAGGCGGTCCCATCGAACCCGCCCACCGCGTACAGCTGTCCGTTGACGACAGCCAACCCGACGCCACTGCGGCGTGATGTCATGGCGACCACGGGCGCCCACGAGTCACACGCGGGCTCGTAGCGCTCTGCGGACGACAGCTCGGTGCAGTCGTCGCGCCCGCCGACCGCATAGATCTGCCCGTCGAACACAGCGCAGCCGAGGTGCTTGCGCCGCGTCGACATGGGCGCCACTGACGACCACTTGTTGGCGCGCGGGTCGTAGCGCTCCACCTGACACATTATGTACTGTTGAAAATCGCTGCGACACCGCAGTATAATTTTCTATTTCGTGTATTTACAGTGCTATAGCGCTTCAGCTGTTATAGCTTAAAATGAAGTAACAAGAGAAACTATATACATACATATGTACAAATTATTGATTTTACGAAAGATAGAACAACTTATGAAATTTGAAATGTCTTAACAAAAATTGAAAATTAGTTTTTCTTCAATATTTTTTTAGGATACATCTGGGACCTAATTTTTAATTTTGGAAATGGAAGTCCATTGACTTGATTGTCCATTTGTATGACAATTGGCGAGCAATCTACTGTAGCTGTTGGGTTGCTCGCCAACTGTCATACTGTTTTTCCACTACCGTAAATATCCCTCACTTTTATAGGACTCAGGAAAAGGATAGTACGTACGGTGTTAAGCGGCGACTGTCCGTCGGAACCGCCAACGGCGTACAGCTGCCCGCCAAGCACGGCCACGGCAACACCCAGCCGCCGCGTCGTCATAGGTGCCACCTGTACATTCAAAACAATATTTATTTAAGGGGCAGGCGAGCAGTGGAAGCTCTTTTATTACGTCCACAAGTATCCACAGAACCATTATAAAGATGCGGTCACCTTGGTCCATCTGTTCTCCTTCGGGTCGTACCGCTCGACGTGATTGAGGCACTGCACTCCGTCCTGGCCGCCAACCGCGTATAGCGCGCCGTCCAGCACGGCCACGCCCACAGACGTGCGGCACGACGACGTGGGCGCCACCGCGCCGCACCACTGGTTCGTTTGCGGGTCGTACCTGCGACACACGTTCACGTTTACTAATGATAAATTTATTTATATTATTATTAAAGTTTAGAATCTGTCAATCTTTGTTCTTTTAAAATGAAGTAGCCAGATACATAGAACCTAATTACGGTGATAAGACGATACAATATTCGCATGGAGGTAAATACAAATTTTTAAAGGTTTTACTTGGTATAATTTGTCTACCGTGCTATTGATAGGTACAAATCCCACGTTGTGGTAGAAATACAGTAGACCGTCCGCGTAGTATTCGTATAAAAAATTCTTCACAAGTTCAAAGAAAGCGTATCCGCTTATTTATTATTATTCCGATCATTCCTGCGAGGGATTACTCCACTTAATCAATCTCATTAGGTGGATTAAAGATGGGCGCGTCTCACCGCTCGATACTATTGAGGTAGCTCTGTCCATCGTGCCCGCCCACCGCGTACAGCAGGTCGTGCAGCACGGCCACGCCCACGCCGCAGCGCCGCTTCGACATGGGCGCCACCATTTTCCACTCCGATGTCTGCGGGTCGAAGCGCTCCACGGACGCGATGGCGTCACCCGAGCACCAGCCACCCACCGCGAACAAAACCTCTCCTGGATACCACAGCCGAATGTTATACAGATGGCGGAACATTTCTCACATGCTGCTTTACTTTACAGATTATCCTAATTTATCCACCGTCGAAACACGACTGTTGACTTCACATCCTGATCATCATTATCTATCCATGCAATAATGCCGCATGATCCGCTTGCAATAAACGCCGAGAAAGATCGCAGTCGCATCCATGCTGGGCCGGCTACTGTACGGAGACACTCTGCCTAACTAGCCTCTGGTCAACCAATGTGACGTCTCTCAAAACGTGACCTCCACAAATATGGAGACCACGTTTTGACCTTAATTGACCTTTCAGCAAGACTCACTTAGAGAACAGAAGAAATATACATACTCGTGTATCTAGCATTAATATGATATCGCACCTCGTCTCGTCGGCTTCCTCGGCCTAGTCCTTGGACCTTGCATGAGCGGTCTCTCCTGAGGCAATAGCAGGTAGTTCTTGGCTTCGTCCAGCAGGTCCCGACACGCGTCATCCGACCTGATGAGCAGCTCCGACGACACCGTACCGACTAGAAACTTCGGGCTGAGAAGCGGCAATCGAACGTGTTGTAATACCTGCAAATACATTGCCTTGCGTCAGTATTTACTGACGCCTCGTTGAACTAATAACAACATTGTTCAGCCGCTGACCGCATTTCAGATCACGGGTCAGAGCTGTTACTGGCATTGTACAATTTCCAGACTGTGTGGGGGCACAGGAGTAGCAGTGGTGGGAATGAGTGGTGAGCCCCTATAAGAAAAATAATTGTGCGGGGGGACTTAATCATTGACGCCACCACAGCAGATCAGTTTATGATAGGCTATATATAAGGTTATTGAGCGAGCGCAGCGAGCGAGCCCAAGTGCGGTGGTGTTAATACGCAAGTCCCAGTGTTGATTCAGGATATTAGCGACGGGTATATCCTCTGCCTCGCTGAACACTTTATGGTACTAGAATAGGAGAATAAAAGAACAAAGAGTAACTTTGGCTTTGTAGCGGATTTACGTACGGACTGTACTCTGAATGGATTGGGTTATATATTATATATATATATATATGATGCGTCACGGGCAGCGACTGTCTGCTTTCCTGATACTATTTATGTGTGTTTCCCCTATACTACGTTATATCAGACTGCCTGATTTCTTCACCTGTGCCAAATGCTGGCGCCGCTCTGCCACGTTGTACTTAACCCAGGACATGACGGCCTGGAAAGTCTGCTCCTCGGAGCGCACGTTCAGCTCGTCTGATGACACTATGTCCACCAGCTGCGCTGCTGGCAGCAAGAGAAACTCTTCGCTCTCCATCACCTGCAACATTCACTCTTCATAAATATATAACATTCATTTTAGCCTTACATTTTAAGGTAAAGTAAGGTAATAATGCAGAAGGCGATTATCGATCCCCAGTTATCCGGATAAAACGAGATATAATGCCGTTGTTTGGTGCTAGAACAACGCATCTGAATATCTTCTAACTGTTTGTGTATGTACGAGAGTCTCGGTGGTTTATGTGTATCTTGTGATTCGACTACTTTGCCCTCTACGCTTCAATAAATGGCCAATAGCGCTCACCTCTGGAAAGTTCTGCTGCGTGAATTTATCAGCGATGCGCAACAGCTCTCGACAGCTGTGCGTGTCTGCGAAGGCGCGAATACCGAGGCAGTTTGAGCAGTCGAGTTGTCGCTTAAGAAACTCGCAGCACACGTCCTGTATCTCGGCCAGCTGAAGCAAGCAGGCGGCAGGCAGTAACGCCTGAACATTGCTCTCCTCCACGACTATGTGCGCCGTGTAGCAGAACTCCACCAGTTGCTCCATTGCGTGTTCGTCCACGTCGCGTATTGTCACTTCCGTGGCGCGAGACTCTGCTAGTTCGCCAGTGAACATGGCGCGGAAGTAGGGGCTGCACGCTGACAGAATCACTCTGAACAAACGAACGAAAGTGTCATTTATTTCTGACGCACATCCTAACTCCTAAATAATTTAAAAAAGGGAAAGTGAGCTTCTTTGTTTGTTACGCTTTCATACCTTAACTGCTGAACAAATTATCATGAATTTCATACGTATCTATATGTAAGCAACACACAATTACCTACTTCTGACACTGTGCCGAATCAATGTTACGTCATCGACACCACACGATTAAGAAGCTAATCCGTTACCACCCAGTGACAAATCTCGTGCATCATCATTCGTCTCCCGTTGATCGTGACCAAGCCGCAGATGACACTAGCATCATCTGCGGCTTGGTTGACATTGAAGCGATATCGGAGCTTTGTTGCCGCGCGGATTGTGACTTTGCCAGTCCATTGCGAGGGAAGTGAAAAATGACGCATCTGTATGACCCATGTACGTATGTTTTGAACATCGGCGGTCACCAGAGCTGCCAATACGTTTAGTATTGGCAGCTCGCTTGTCCACTTTTGCTCTAAAAAACTGACAACAAAAGATCATGAGAGTGGTAGGTAAGTTAGCTACTACAATGTTACATCATTTTTGAATAAGTCATCACAAATTGCCGCACTCAACGTTCACCAGCCGCAAGCGGCGGTGGTATGATGTGGTTACCTGTGCGCGAATAGTTTCCTGTTGGCAACGTTGAGCACCACGTCGCACAGCTCGCGGTGGCGGCGCAGCGCTGACAGTTCGCCGAGGATAGCGCGCGGGTGCTTCTCCGACGTGTGCGACAGCCGCGCGCCGCCGCCGCCGGGGGACCCGCCCTCGCCCATCCTGTAACAATCCCCGCTCAGCATCGCCAACAATTTCATCAGGCTCTTAAAGCAACTAAGAACCGCAAGCAAAGAATGTAGGCAAAATGTCGTAATATCTCACGACACGACATCTCAATGAGAAGGTACCTACTGCAACTCTTTTATTAAACATTCGCAGTTGAAAGCGTCTTTGAAATTAATAATTTAGCAGCCCTAGTCAAGAGCATCACCTACTATGGGGCTTGGCCGACCATACTTTCCCGCAGCTACTGATCCTACCTCCACAATCAAGAGGGGCCAACACTTAGACCCCTTAATAAACTCATGGTGCTCGACGGAGATGCTAAAGCTGTCATTAAACCCCCAATCAATTTAATCAGAAGACTAGGAAGTGATGGGTATAAATTATTAGAATTCAAATGAATTAAATATGGCCACGCATTGGCATAACAAATCTCCTAAAGATATTGCTCGCAGCAGCAGGCGGTCGGCTGAAAATAACAATGGTTCTATACTTGTAGAGAATATTCCAGAAGGTCCCCTAGAACGCTTTACTTAGACTGGGTCGAGGTTAAATTTATTCATCGAGTAAAAGAAATCTTTCAAGAGTCTAGACAACATTTTATTTATATGTATCCATTTCATTGTAAGGTCATTGTAGGAATTCATATCAACAATTTTTTGGAAGAGTTATTGCAAAGCAGCATTCCACCGGAATTAGACCGGCACTACCGGGAAGATACCTCTGGTTCATATTCTTTGCATTTCGTACAGTTTGTGAGTATCCGGTGGCCCGTTGGGGGTGGAGGATGAAAGGAGGGCAATGCATCGGTATAATTATGTGGTTGTTCATGGTCGTCGGTAATCGCAGAAATAGTCCTACCTCTCGTATATTGTCGGGGGTATTTAATGGAGTCGCTTACTACGTGACCTTACCGACACAATGGCTGACATTGTTGCAATTTATAAAAAGAAACGTTTACTCTGTCGAGTCTTTATCAACTCATAGGACGTGTAGCGGATCGACCAGTGCCACAGAGTAAAGAAACGGTTCATTACTCGTGTACTGGTCAGTAAACGAGTACTAAACCTACAGCTACCGAGATTTAGTGATAAAACATATGTTTGTAGGGGAGGTTACTCGCTAACCCATGTACCTATATACCGCTGCAAAGTGACAGTTTCGCTGTCGCGTTATGTGCAATTTATGAGTTTCCGGCGTCTCATTGAAGTTCACGAGGAAAGGAGGACAACACGTCGGCATAAAAATTACATGGATGTCTATGGGCGTGGGTACTCGGCAGTCACTGAAAGACCTCCACTGTTCCTTAGTCCCCTTATATCAACAATAAGAAAGGGGATCTGTCATCTTCCATGTCTACAATCAAAGAAGCCCTGTCGTCACTCAGCTCGGATTACGGACGATGATACTTAAATTGAGCATTAAATTGTGTCTGACAAGAGGTCTGACTAGTTAACGGGTCCGGGATTCGTTCGTGCGATTGCGTGCACGGTCAGGCCCGAGCTGCATGCACAGTTATTACATTAGCCGTAACAGACAATGAGAAAACTAATAAAATAAACCAATTATAAAATATATCCGCACGCTATATATTTATTGTATAGGAAATCTTCTAGTTTTATTACAACTTCTACTAATAGGAGTTGATCAAAATAAGACTATTTTTTAGAATAAGGGGGTGAGAGGGGGGACAAGAAACCAAACTCCTTTGGCGACTAACGACATCCGCTGTCCTTCCCACCTCCCCTCCAATAAGTTACAAACCGAACAGTACGAAACGCGACAGTACAGGTGACACCTTACAGCGGTATGTGATAGAGTGGTGCCGGCCCAATTCAGCTGCAATGCAGCGTGGAACTACTCTTTCAGGCACTGATTTAACTTATAGTAAAAGAAGTGAGCTAGGTACTCATACTACACTCACCGGCACGGAAACTTGGCCAAGTACAAAACGCATGACAACTTCCTTCATTTTTAACTCAGCTCCACAAATTTTGGATAGACTCCGATCACATTTAGCCAAAATTTGTGGAGCTGAGTTAAAAATAAAGGAAGTTGTTATACGTTTTGTACTTGGCCAAGTTTCCGTGCCGGTGAGAGTATGTCGATATGTTAAGCCAAGTGCAAAAACTTCAAAGATCGAAATATGAATTGGAACGTAAATAAAAATAAGATACAACTCGACGTGTCAAGAGTTGCACGATATAGAGCGGGAAAAAGGATGATTTATAGTATAGGTTGTTAAAAGGATGATTTATAACCACCGAGCAGTCGGAGCCCTTCTACGACTACCGACGCCCATGAATCTCAGCATAATTACTATGCCGATGCGTTGCCCTCCTCCTTTCACCTCCTCCTAATGGGCCACCGGTTACTCAACAAACACAAACCGCACGAAACGCGACACCGAAGAACTCACTTTACGCCGGTATCATGTAAGCGAGGTACCTTCCCGGTCGTGCCGGCCCAATTCAGCTACAATGCAGCACGGCACTACATCTGACACGACGATGTATGAAATGTTTATATTCATCAAATCATAACAATGGCCGACCAATTGATTTACCCCTTTGTAAACAATTTGATTAGTCACGTGTGTGAATATGGAAGACACATGGGTATAATAACTAGCAGTAGTGCGACATATTGGCGCGGCGACAGATTAAAATAGTCAAGGGTACAGGCCCAGCGGTGGACTGGAAATGCTTCTCTAAATACACCATGAAGCCAGTGCAGGATTTGACTACGTGGTTAACCACTAAATACAAGTAGCAATTGCTACTGGCCCTGGTTATGAAGAGACTCGCTATGAAGCAAAATTTACGTGGACCGCAAGGCTTATAGCAGGGCTCAGAATTATAGGACTGAATATAATTGGTTAGAACAGAGTTATTACTCATTGTAGAAATAAATAATAGAGGAAAGATGGGAGACACATGCACACACATGCACAGAATGCATAGAGAATTTAATCGTTTTTAGCCATTGTGTAATTTACTATTACAAATAAACTATTAACTGTATTGTATTATTACGATTTACTATATTATTTTAGCTATCAGCATTTCAATGAAAATGACTGATGAATTTCAGTAAATGTGAGAGATAGGTGTGTTGACTCATCTGCTTTCTCTATATTTCAATGGGCATATTTCCGGCTCCCCTACTCTATGTAGTCACAGTTTTGTATGCAGCCTTAGGAGTATTATTAATTGAATCATTAAGCAATATTAATAATCAAGAATGCTGTGAAATGATTGTTCATAAACCTGAGTACATTAAAAAGAGAATCCAAGCGTGCTTTTCCCTTAAGCAAGAGTGTTTTAATTTCTTTACTGTATAATAATAACACATGGACAATTGCACTTTGTCTTAATGTATATTTTACTAACAATTGAGACCTTTCACTGTGTGAAGTACTTTTCTTATGCTGTCTCCTATTTGCACCTGTCACACGTATATTGCACAGCATAGAGAGCTGCATACACTGATGGACAGAACTCACACCTATGTAGAATGTACCTGACATTAAAAGCATAAAAAAATATTTTTTCAATTTCAAATATGGATGTTTGTTTCATAGTATATTTGGTATTAATACAAACAATCAACTTACTTCTTTATTTAAAGTGCATGCACCCTATCATCTGTAGCTGATCCTGACCCATGAAATGATTTCTCTTTTTTATACATTATAAATCAACTATAGGCTTATACATTCTTTATTTAAATTTAATCATTTAAGTTTCAATGCTAATATCTCACAAATATTTAGGAGTGGCACTGTTGAGTTGAGAGTCAAAGAGCCTTTTGCTAGATTTAGCTAAAAAATAACTTTCTCTAATATTGAAGCAGTCATGCTACATGAAAACAGATAAATACAAAATAAGTGCACATTACATAACAAAAGTTACATCAATTTTGTAAAGCAAAATTGTTATTAAATATTTAACACACTTCTTTTAGTAATGGCCTTGGCCTGGCCACATTGGGCAAGTTTTCAGAGCATTCTTTTTAAATTTACATGTCCAGTTGCAATACATCTCATAAAGTTGTACAAACACCAACATAATTACTAAAACATACATTAACTTTATTACACAATTAGCTAATTTAAAAATAATTACCTAATGTTATATGCATACAAAACATTTTTGGAAGTAACAGCACTTAAATAATCATTAATTACACAGTTGTTATTTGAATTTATAATTATTTATTTTATCTCCTACCTACACTGAGCACAGGGACAAGTTCAAATATTTGTCCCTGTCCCTATATATCAGGAAAAAGAAGGTATTTATATATTAATGTTTATAGAAGTGTTAAACACAATTTCATATTAACCTCGAACTATACATTCTATGGAACTTCTGTGGAAATGAAGAGTAGTTAAAAGAAGAAGAATTGGCAATCATCAATAAGTATGCCTCTCTGTAACTCTTTTTGGGCATGCTAATACTTAAAAGTTGTCTATGGTTTTTCATGTTGTATGCACCACAAAAAGGTCCTGGTAAAAAGATTTTCTTACTCGGACTTATTTAATGTAAATGACTAGTTTGACTATAGACTGATAACCAGTGGCCCATTGGAGGAGCAAACAGGGGCGACGCGCCTGCATGACAGTAATCTGGATGACTATGTGCATTGGTAGCCATCAAAAGGCTGTTTGATTACTTATTTTCCCGCTAGGCCATAAAAAATTTCAACGACTGTGTGAGACAGATCTACATTTTTAATTAGTTTTTGTTTACTTGAATAAAGTAACAAAGCTGTGAGTTATCTGTCCTGGCCCTATTCATTTAATACGAAAATATTGTATATTTCAATTGACAGCTGGGTGATTGTTATCTTGTATGAAAAATATGTCACTAAACTGTTGTTTTTTCACACAGTAAAATAATTTAATTATTGATTTAAAATATATGAGCTTTCTTCCAAGTGATTGTTAATTGAATTGCACGATACAAAGGTTAGTATACAAGTACACAATGGTGCAATCCTATATAATCTTATATGTATAATGCAGCTTTTAAAAATCTCTTCAGGTATATCTGATTATTTTTTTGTTATATTTACCTTTTGTGTCCACGCACGTTTCCCAGCTGCAACCGCAGCGGGGGCGAAGCCCAGCCCCACACGGAGTCAATCTGCATCAATATTTCATAGCTATTACCAAACACTTGCAAACTTTCACAGCACTTTTCTATCCAAATACTTAAATAAATATTTTGAGTGATTTTTATGAATATAAAGAAATTCACCATGCGACCGCTCCACAAGGTTTCCTACTTAATAATGTATACAATATTACGTTTGTTAACACTCGATAATTTATGTGAATGTCAATGCTCCTTGCCCCGACTTACCTTTAAAGATTTTGTTTACTTTACAATTAAAATAATCTTCTCTGGAGCGCAAATTATTCAATGCGCTCTGAAGATTGTTCCGACACTTTATTGTAATTCATTTATTTCCTAATCACAAGAAAAAAAATATGTTTACTATTCTGATCGAGACTACATCACTTCACTGAATATTTTCTGACCTCAAAAACTTGTAATGAATTGCTTCAGAACACATTTTAGCTGTCAAACTTTCAGCAATAGCTTTTATTTTAATAAAAATTACGTTGAGTGTAGTTTTCGATGCATTTTAGTATTATGAATATAAATAATTTAACTTTAAATTTCTTTTCCTTAATCCAAGTTTAATAAAAAAATTCAATACATTTCTGTAATTTATTTTAGTTTATGTTGTTATATTCCGAACGTACCTTCTCAGACTTGGTGTCGCCAATTTAAAAAATAAAACTAAACCAAATATTGCAGAAGTCTTAGTCTGGATATGTTTACGTTAGTTTTATATAAAATTACTCTTAAGCGGTCCTTACTAGAATAGTGTCGACGGATTGTTGCTATAGCACCTTTTTTACCACTTATAATTTATACATTTTTTTTCACTTAATTTTAATATATAATGTCGCATCATCCTTTGGAATAAAAAGTATTAATTATTTATAAATGTAATGTAATCAGAAAATTATGGGATAAATGAAGAGTCAATCAGGTTGTGAGGGGTTTCGTTAACACGTGTATATAACTAAAAAAAACCTACGCACAACGTTTGACAGTGTCACATGAAAACATCAACAAAAACTAAGGAGGACTGGACATAAAAGTGCTACAGTCTTTTTATTGTAAAATAATCCGAATATTATGTCTTTAGCGTTGTTATTAGAAAAATATGACGTATCTTCTGAAGAAGGACTGCAAAAGGCTCTAAATGAAATCGAAAAAGAAGAGGTTTTAAAATATTAAGCCAACAAATTATATCATGTTTATTGTAAACCTTATTACTTGTATTAAAATTTAACACTTTATTTGTAGACTGAGGTTAATGAAGCCCTATCTAATGCTCTGTCACGAGCATGTACACTAGAAGGCAGTCTTCGTGCAGCTAGCCAGGGATACACTAAACTAACTGAAGTAAAAAACGATGCAGAGGTAGCTGCTCATATGGTCGAGAAAACAGCATCACTAGCAAGAGATGTTAGTGCTAAAGTCAGACAGTTAGATCTTGCTAGGGTTGGTATATGTCAATTCATTATTTTATATATACTTTGGTTATACACACACCAGTTGCAGACTGAGAAAACCAAGTGCTGCAAGCCATGACCCTTAATCATTTATCCTACTTCCACCCATTGAATATGCCACATTTGAGAACTCTTGATTTTCTGTCAAGTGTTGATTTTTGTAAAAGTTTGAAGTTAAAATAGATAAGATATAAAGATATTTTATATTTAAAAATTCAAAGGTTCAAAGTAAACAAAATTAATATTACTTTATGTATAATTTTGGAATCAACTTGTATTTAAATATTTTCATAAAATTATATAAAATAAGCCTGAACTAATAGAAGCTGAGCGCTAGGATGATAGTTGGTTTAGGTTCATCTAAAACAATTTTTGCTCTTACACTAGTTGTTAGGTTCTAGGTTTAGTATTGTGGCAGTGAAGTGACATATTGTTAACTTATTGTTTACATATTTTAGGGTTCTGTAGCCAAGTACCAAAAAATGGAACCATAAGTGTTCTGTTTTTGTTATGTCTGTCTGTCCATCCCATATATCACAGATGTTTTACACGGCGATTATGGTTAATGTATGTTTGAAATTTGGAAGGTGTATTTTATGAACTACTATAAAATGAATGATTGTCTCATATGATTTTGATAAATATAATTTATATTAGCAGCTTCATACCTACATGTATTTGAGAGTTGAAAAATGTTTCTAGTAGGCATAGCCATTTAGAATAGGTTAATATACATATAAATGGTTTCTAAGAAATATTTTAGCAAGAGGCAATGCCATGCCGCATTGCAGCATAATTGGGCCGGCACTAAAGGGGTGGTAACTCTTGCTCACATAATATTGCCGTAAATTGACATATTCACTTTTGCGTTTTGTGAGCAGTGTGCAGTGGTCCATTGAGGGGACGAAGGATGGCAACGCATCGCCATAGCAATTATGTGGATGTTCATGGGCATCAGTAGTAATTCTAACTGGAATCTGTGATTTATAGTCTCAATCTAACTTCACTAATGACCTATGTGGCCAGCCCTAATTTTAATGTTGTTTCCAATATTTTAACATTATATTCCAGTCACGTGTCGCTGAATGTCAAAGAAGAGTGCACGATTTAATAGATTTGAGAGTGTGCAGCGCTGGTGTAGAACAAGCTATCAAAGCTCATGACTATGAGACAGGTAATTGACACTAATGTTATCTTAAATCAACTAAGCTTGAACTAACTTTACAAAGCTTGCTTTTTTAGCCTTGGCTAAGTATCTATATAGATATATGATTAAAATAGATTTATTTTATTGCTAAGACTATTCTAACCAACTCAAATGTTTTAATAACAAATTCTTTATATAAAAAAATATTTTAGATATAATAATGTCAGAGAACAACTCTATACAGTTGCTAATACTAATTCTGAAGGCTATGATGGAACTTCCATTAGTTATAAATCTTGTAAAAACTAATAAACGCCAATACTTACACATCTTATAAATCTTTAATTCGGGACGGGTTGTTTTCCAGAACAATTTAAGACTTTGATTTATATAAACAGTATGTATTAAACTAGAGGTAGCAAAAGTAGTGTTTTTATTATTTCGGAATGCAAACTGTTCATCTTTAATAAATCTGTGCCATCCTAGTAAATTTGATGTACCAGCCCATATACATCACCATGATTACTTTGCCGATGCGTGGCCCGCTTTTCCCCCCGGAGACACTGAAGATGTCACTTTACGGCGGTGTTATGTGAGCGAGATTTACCCCCTGTCGTGCCATCCGTTGCATAGGATGTAGTGTCATGCACTACGCATGGCACCACCTCCTCCTATGCAGCATGGCACTGCCTCTTCCTAAAATTGTGAATGTGTGCGTATGTTTTAGCTGCTGGATATGTGGCTCGGTTTTTAAGTATGGAGCCGGGCTCTGTGGCGGCGGCCAGTGCTCGCGGACAAGACCCCCGCGTGGAAATGACCAACGCGGCGCGGACCCTGCGGGAGCATCTAGTAAGCAAGTTAGTACGTGTCCATACACTTAACAGAGTATAAACCCAACAATAATTTATAATCATACAATGACTATATAATTTATTTATACAGTACTCGCTTCTCATCCAAACTATGTAATAAAATATGTACATTGTTATCAAAATATCTTATAAGTCATTTTACATTTTTTTTTATTCGACCACTACAATGTTTAAGGTCTATTGGTGATAAAAAAAAATCTCACCAGTCAGCCTGTATAAAACGACAGACCACTCATTCACTCGTTAATAATGAAATCTTTAGAGAATACAAGTGTAAGGAGTCAATGTGTCAACAATTTTGTATTGGGAATCTTTTTAGGATGTATTAAATTGTAACAGTAAATTTTAATTTCTTGTTGGGCAAGTTAAGGCAAAAATGGGCAGATCATACTTAAATATGTTACTCAATACATTTTTACAATGAAGATACAGGTACCGAGAAAAGATCAAATGTTTTCGAACCATTTGTTTCGTTATTATCATCCAGTAAAAGAGGAAGAAAATACAAATTACGCTAAGCCTAGTGAGAAAACCACAAACTTGCCCAAATAATGTAAAACTGTCATATTTTGTGGAAAATAAAGATATTTTATTTATTTTGTATGTATCTTAAACCTACCTAGGCGTAGAGTACCGTGTAAGAGGAAAACCTGTATAGTATAAACATTTAATATCTTTATAGATTTGAAGAAGCGTCAAAGAAGAAAGATGATCAGGCAGTGGAGAGACTGTTCAAACTGTTCCCGCAGATCGGTAGCGCGGATGAGGGCGTCGACCTGCTCGCCAAATACCTCGCCGCTCAGGTATCGATATTTGACTTTATCTATTTTGGAAGCCACCTGCCTGGCCGTCTTGCAACGTGCAGGAGCGTATTTAGAGATAAATTAAAGAATTATTTATTATTCTGTCTTTAAGTCGAGAGCGAATAGGCATTTATTCGACCAGCGTGCAATGTCTTCGACCGCATCGTAACTTTCTATCAGGTGAGATTGTCGTCAAACAGAGGCCCTTTTACAATAAAAAAAAGATATCAAATAACCTCAGTATAGTAATCTCAGTGTTATTGAATAAGGAAGGTATTTTTATTTCGTTAATGTAGGTTATAGTATCAAAATTTATATCTTTAAGTATTTTTCAAAAGCGCTAGGTGTACCTGTTCGGATGAGAGACTTTTATATAATAATCTCGTCCTGGTCGAATTTTGGCCATGGCGGCTATCTCTATAGAGACTAGCCAAATGCGCAGGACATATTATAGTGCACAAGTGTATGCGCGCAGGTACAAGTGCACTCCCTGTTCAGTCATTCTCCTGGGCGCGGGGTTATAACACCGCTATTTTCTCGACTTCGGACTGTTATTAGTAATAGAAAAATCCCAATAATCCGACCTGGGACTCAAACCTAGGTCCTCAAGACTGTGGTTGAATGTACTTACCACTAGACCAATATAATAAATTGTTGTTGTAGTTGGAGGTGGACATCAGGCGCGCGCTGGACACTAGCGACGGCGCGAGCGTCTACGCGGAGCGCGTCACACGCATACTGGAGGTGGGCGCAGGCGCTGTGGAGCGAGCGCGCACGCTGCTAGGGCGGGCGCTGCCGCG
This sequence comes from Eumaeus atala, assembly GCA_017140195.1. Taxonomy (NCBI): domain Eukaryota; kingdom Metazoa; phylum Arthropoda; class Insecta; order Lepidoptera; family Lycaenidae; genus Eumaeus; species Eumaeus atala. Next base: position 410,557 of record JAFELO010000092.1, on the reverse strand, counting down.
AGCGCTGCGGGTGATGCAGCCCACGGTGAGTACATGTGCCGCGTGTATCTACCTACCTATGTGATTGTGGCTCACCGGTGTGAGAGATCACAGAATGTGCTGGCAACAAAATAAAACAACTAATAATTACATTATCGAACTCACTATAAATTTTCATGTGACTGTTATGTACGCAGGTGTGCGCGAGCGTGTCGCGCGTGTGCGGCGAGCTGGTGCGTGCACGCTGCGTGCGAGAAGCGAGCTGCGCTCCGCTCAGCACCGAGCCCATGGTGGTCGAGCTGGCTACAGTGTTGGCGCGTCTATATCTCTACTGCACCTTCCTACGTCGCCGTCCAGAGGTAACCACACACCATTAGTTGCGTATTAAAATTTTTGTTTAGAAAGGGCTTGACTTGAGTAGGTTTTATTAAGATTGTTAATGATTTGTCATTAAAGTCAGAGCCTGTATATAAATTTGCAGGGTGCTCGCAATAAGTGAATATTTTTAATTTACTTTTAAAATGTTTAATCTGTTTTTACTAATTTTATAAGCCTGTGTATGTGTCTGTTATGAATAAAATTAAAAGGAAATGTTAGCTTTTGTATGGTGTCTTATGATGTATGCTTGTAGCACATTCCCGGTCTGGACGAGGCAGACAAGGCCGCATGCCTCGAGGAGATCGAGCAGCTCGTAGCGAGTTGCGACCTCACGCGCACCGCGCAGGACCTGCTCAACGAGTACCTCACGCTAGAGAGGTATACACCAATATCAACATCATTTAATCGTGCGTTAAAAATATGTGGCAAACGACCGAGGCGCAGGAAGAAAAAGCGACAGGCGTCGGCTCGGGCGATCGCCCGCGGCAGTCTTTATGCTCTCCTTGGCCGAGGCAGGGCTACACTAACCGCGCCGTTTCGCGCGACAATTACACCGCGATACGCAAAGGCTGTTCGCTCTGTGTGGATGCGTCTAGTGATGAATTAAATTAATCTATTTATATCATGTTATGTTTTTATAATGTTTATTCAAATGTTATACCAATAACTTTAAATCATAACAGTACCTATTGTTATGCCCCACGGTGCGACCGGCATAAATCCTACACCTGACCATAAAATCCCAAATTATTTCGTTTCATTTAGGTTCTTCTTGGAAGAGAGTGTGAGTAAGGCCATCAAGATGTCCAGCCCGCAACCCGGCGCCACCAGCTCGGAACTCGTAGATGACGTGTTCTACATCACGAGAAGAGTCATACGGTGAGTCCATGTGGCATACTGCCGTGTTGGTAGTGAAAATACGAGCGTTATGTGATTGACTCGTAACTCAATATCGAAACAATAAACACTCCAATTTTCAGTACCAATTTTAACGGGAGAGAGATAAAAAATTTAAAAACCCTACAAAAATAATCGAGTAATTAAAATAAAACTACTTTTACGGATTCTATCGCGGTTTATATAATTGTTTATCTAGCCCGACGTTTCAGAGGCTTTACAGCAACCATGGTCCACGGGTGGACTGAGATGACAGATGTCCTGATGTACCAAGTTTTTAAAAGTACCCGAAGAATTATAATTTTAGTTGTTCAGATTAACGCAAACAGTACTTATTATAACTTGCTGTCTTGAGGTAGGCGTTAATCTGAACAACTAAAATTATAATTCTTCGAGTACTTTTAAAAACTTGGTACATCAGGACATCCGTCATCTCAGTCCACCCCTGACCATGGTTGCTGTAAAGCCTCTGAAACTAAAATGTAATATAAATCGCGATAAAATCCGTAAAAGTAGTTTTATTGTAATGACCAACATTCGCGTAAACTTAAGAGATCAATATAATCGAGTAAATTTGTTATCAACGAAACAACGCAATGGAATCCACTATTCGTGTGCGTAGACGCAGCATATTCACGGGCAGTCTGGAAGGCGTGTGCGTGGCGCTGAACGAAGCAAGTGCGCAGTTAGAGCGTTGTGCGGGTGCTCTGCGACGCCGCCTGGCCGCACCACCGCCTGCGCCGCTGCCGCTTACCGCGCCACGCGGAACAGCTTCGCTGCCTGACGCTTTATACCTGGTGAGTGTGGGTGAGCCTGGATATGGTTGATGAACGGTTTTATCGGCTTCACAGGATATTTTTCTGCAAGTTTTAAACTTCAACATGTTAATGCGGTTGATTTCCAGGTACGAATAGGGTAGGTATTCGTTTCCACATGAACACAGTTTTTATATAATCGCTACAAATTACTGTCATACAATGCACCACTGATACGTCAAAGATATTTCATTTTGCTCGATTAATCGTGTAAGGTCACTTAGAATAACAACGACGTGTGAATGGTTATCATTATGTTGTATGTATGCACCACTATATATTTGATATAGTTTGTTATTCAGTACCAAGTAAAGAATCTATGTGTGTAGGCGCACATGAGCGAAGCGGAGGCGGGCGCGGAGTGGTCTGAGCGCGTGGCGGGCGAGGCAGTGCGAGAGGCGGGCGCGCTGTGTCGGAACGAGGCAGCTCGCGCCAAGCTCGTGTCATGCGCAGGCGCATTGGGTGCCGCAGCTGCCGCCTTCCGCGCTGCGCACGACCTAGCCCTGGGCGCCGTGCGCGCCGCGCTGCAGCCCACACTTGCGCTTTGGGCTGACGCGATCACAACACCGGACCACGCAGGTGCGTATCAGTAGTGTTGTTCAGACTTGTAATTCGAATTCGCAGCTCTTTCCTAATCTAAACAATTCCTTATACAATACTACTCATTGCTAGTCATCAGCATACTTTGTTTGTACTTTCCGCAGACGAACTGGAGGAAGAGGCGAGCGAACTGCCGCACGCTCTTGACGAGTTGGCAGCGGCGGCGCGCGAGCTACTGCCGCACGCTGCGGATGCATTACTAGTAGGCGTGGTGTCCGACCTGGTGGCCCGTGCAGAGAAGACGTTGCTCAGGAACTACTATGATAGGGTAAATGAGATTAGCGACATACCCCACTTACTTATACTCATGTTTCTCTGCGCAATGCGTACCTCAAACAAGCGTGCTTTATAAGTTCTAACCAACTGTGCGTATGTCTGTATGTTTGTTTGCCGGTAAATGAAAAGTTTTCCATGTGAAGTGCACCATTTTCGCCCTAGTCTGCACTTGCGTTATGTTGATCGTAGGAGGACGTTAAAGTCCGTTGTGGTATCTAATATTTTACTATAAACTACTCGGGCGTATGCCGCAAGAGATATACAGTAATATCAGTTGTTGTAATGTGTTTGTGTGTGTGCAGGAGGGCGCGGTGTGCGTGGAGCGGCGTTGCCGGCGGCTGGCGGCGTGGGTGGGTGGCGAGGCGGGTGGCGCGCGCGAGCGCTGCGCGGCTCTGTGCGGCGCGGCCGGCGTGCTGGCGCTGGAGCGCGTGGCGCACGTACACGATGTGCCAGGGCTAGCAGCGCGCCTGCCACCACACACAGTGCGTCTGCTGCTGGCGCGAAGGTACACACACGTATTCGATTGTTGTTTTTGTTTTGGGGGAATTTAAATAAGGAGACACTTAAAAAAGTGCCCTCCCGTCATCATTTCAGTTGTCGTTAATGTAATTTTTTTTTTCAGAACCGACTTCAAAATGGAAGAAATAAAACGTTTAAAACTGTAGATCTTGATGTATTTATTGATGAAATAAATAAATTATATATCCAATAGCTTATTTTTATATTTACTATTAATACAAATTAAAAAGTAATATTGTTGATATATGACGCCCTTTTTCCAGGGGAAATAGATTAGCAATGAGTAACTTATCACTTCGTTTAGTTTAATTAGTAGAAAGTAATTGCAATTTCCCTCCCCAATCAATACGGGAGATAAGGTTGCAATGACAGGTAAGAAAAAAAGGCAGGTCGAGGCCCAGATGCCATGCCCTACAGAGATAATAAATTCTAATACAAAATTAATGATTACCATTTATTGTCGTTTAGGTGGAAACTGTTCAATAAAGTTACTTGTAATTGTCATCATTTCCATCTTCTATGTCTACCGTCGTTTTCTTCTTCTATATCTCAATATTAATATCAAAGGGGTTCGTACAAGAATCTCAATATGCTTATCAGAGAGGTTTACACAAGAATTCAATATACACATCAAGGAGGTTCGAACAAGTCGTAAAAATCGACGAAAAAAATCGTAAATAATATACACATTAAAGTTAGTTAAGTTTCTTAAATTTATAAGAATATTAGATATATTTCCGTTGTCTAGTACCTGTAACACAAGTCCTTATGGTACTTACCACAGGACTGGGATAATGTGGTGTGATAAGTCCACAGATATTTACTAAATATTATTATTATATTATATATTTAAGTACGGGGAAAAATAAGAATAATGTGTAATTGTAAATATATCTTTTATTTCGTGTTAGAAATATTCTTAAAGAAACTGTACCTAGCATAAAAACATATTTTGCAAATAATTTACAAAAACACCCTGACTTAGATTAATTAGTAGCAGTACAAAATTTAAAAGCATAACAAAAAACTTATCTTAGTTGAGGCAATAAGTAGGTGGAGTTAAATTTTATGTGTACAGTATATGTTATAGATCAGTCATAGACAATACATCAAGCTGGCCATGTAGAGATCTATACATATATGCATGTTACAAACCAAAGGCTGTGATCGATATCCTTAAAATCTACTAAACAGATTTTTATGTGATTTCCATAAATAGACTGAACAACTCCCAAAGACAGTTTTAGTGTATAATTTGTTCAAGTAACAGTCCGGTAGAGGTTATCTAGGGTGATGCTGGGGTGGATAGCTATTCGCTAAATACAATAAACCTGGAAATAGCTTTGATTTAACTTTTTCATATTGCAGTTACTCCTTCTGTCCTGACTGAAAGACCCATTACATAATCTAATAATTAATTATTGTGCACCTATGCTTTTATATTAATTATTAAGTAATATATTTGTGTCTCGAACAGCATTAGAAATATATTTTATTAGGTACATAAGCTAGCACATTGTTAAAGCAATATTAATCAATTTTATCTGTGCCTTTAGTTTTAAAACTCTATAAAAATTTAAAAAACGATCATTATTTAATATAACATTGAATATAAAATACAAAGGGTGTGTACATTTTTACTGATATTTAAAAAAATATGATTGTATATAAAAGCCATTTAATAAATATTTAAACGTAACACAATAGAATAGAAAAAACAGACATTAATTTCAAATGTCATGATTGTATATATATATTGATTACTGCTGTTGTTAAGTCTTTGGTTAATAATGTTACTTAAACTAGAATCTTAATTACAATTATCTGTTCTTAATTGAGGACAAGAACTTTATCATGAACTAACACATAGTACATGAGAGCTGTAAATGGTTGCCATATCTTTGATAAAATGGTACATAGAAGTCATGGTTAAGGCCACTATATTTTATGTATACAGGTAATCCCATTTAAGGCATAAATGTGTATAACATTTCTTACAGAAATTTCAGTGAACACATTCTCGTCGTAAGTATCGCTTGCAACACAATTATTTCCTAATGGTGTCGTGCCGGAAATAAATACAAACAATAACTTTCATATAAACAAAATACTTATAGATACTGAAGCAAATGTTTGACAGATAAATGCGCGCTAAAATAGACGTCACATCAAATTCCAATATATTTGAAGTGTTGAATAGGGAAAGTAGTCCTTATCCAAACTGAATAACAGCACAATTGTCTCTGATTCAGGTGGAATCCAGTTCTGTACGAATGCCAGTTTTTATTGTGTACATACTAAAATAGTAGATACTGCCAAAATCTAATATTTATAAAAATAGATAAGTACGTTTAGCGTGACTCATGAAGATCGATAAATATTTGTCACCTCAGCTGAGCCTTAATCACCACACATCCGCCACTATGTCGCAATTGTGAACAAATTCCAGATACATATCTAACTTTTTTGGTATAGCTAAGTAGTACGTGGAAGTGACGCGAACAGAAAGGCGTCCGAGAAACAAAAGTTCATGGCCATAGTAAAAAACTGATTGGATTAGCGATTTTTTTTTCTATTATGCGAAGCAAGACGATTTTTTTCTTTCTATTATGCAAAACAATTCTGCTTTTATTTACTGGAAATATCTATAATTAATAACGGTCGCGGATCACGTATCACTACAAAATGTTTTTGGTGCAAGTCTATTGATACCACTGCAAGCTCCGGATGTATTTTCTTAATTTTTATGTTATCGAGGCAAAACATGTCCACTTGCATACATTTTGAAACTCTACAATTTTTTATTTTCATTTGATTATAACTCTGATACAACAGATATGAATTTTTGTTCCAAGAGCTTATTTTATAAGACGTGTTTCACTTATCACTAATTAAGTATTATTTCTAAGTACTAACGATTATATACGATAAAAATAGATAAAATCGTGGTTTCTTTGTCTTAACAGCGAATTACGACTAGGAAAAACTATAACGAACAAAACCATCAACAACTTAGTAAACACGTTTCAAAGGCACTCGGTAGCTCGATAGTTACTACTTTGTACAGTGCCAGATTTACAACTAGATCCTCTAGCCTACGACCTAGGGCAAAATAAGAAAAATCCAATGCTTAAAGTGTACAACATCTAGTTTTATGCAATAAGCTAAACCCTCTGGTTAATATGGCCTACCCCTAAATCCGGCACTGCATAGGTGTATTAGTAGATATATGTAAAATACTGAATCTGTGATTAAGAGTTAAAAATTGAGTGCAAATCGTTACAATTTACATTTAAAATATCGTTGACTATATATCAGGTGGCGGTGGCATGGTGTCATCATCGTGGAGAGGGTGGGGGTTCTGTACTCAGTAGCCCTCCCTGGGCGGCACGGTGCTAGTGATCTCCTTGGACACGACGCGAGAACCCTGCGCTAGGCCGCCTGCACGCACGGCACGCCACTTGAGGAACGCGTCTAGCGCGTACGCCGCCGTCGCGCAGAATCCGAAGAACTATACATTACAAAAAATATTACAATTTACGCGAGCTAAATTACATAGGTACGTCTCGCTCACAACAATTATGCGAGTGACTCGCCTGTCGCTTCTCCGCGCAAACCCCGCGCCCCCTACCACAGGGTAATCATCGCTTTGACGTTATCAACGCCAGGTGCAGATATTGTCACTGAAATGTACACACACCCACCCACATTCGGCGGCATATTATTTTTTTTTATATTGAGAGGGTGAAACAAACTAGAGATTAGCGATATCAGTCTTAAAGACATGACATTAGTATAAATAACTAGCATAACCCTGCGGATTCACCCGCGTAACTCTGGTCCGGAAGCATCATGGTACTACAGATAAAAAATCTCTCCCTACAAAGTACCTGTTTTGTCCCAAATTAAATGATACCACTGGATGCAAGTGACTCGTGACTGTGACCTATGGTAGTCTAGGAGTTGCACGACAGATGATATAATGCGTTCGGAGATATTTTAACTCTGACTATTACGTTGGCTAAAAAAGACAATTTGTTGACATTATTACGTGTCTCGATTTCCCTGTTAGGGAGTACAATAAGGGAGTGATGTAATATAAATTTTGTTGCGTCAAATATATTCGTTCTATAGCTTCTAAACACATTAAAAAATTTAATCCGCCTAATAGTGAACGGCAGCAAAATGACGAAGATGACTTACTGGCAAAACAAGCTATTACGGAGGGAATATTGTACATTGTTATACCACGACTTTCGAATTACTCAAAACAAAATATGGGCCAGTAAGATTTTTTGATGTATCATGAAAATATAAAGACATTAACTTGTTTAACTTATGTAACTACAAAATAATGTTATTGATTATAACATAGGCTAACAATTGCTTAAAATAATGAACAAAAGAAATCACCGGAAAAAGACAAACTACTGTTCTTGTCACTTTTGTTTCTTCTTTTTAATAACGAGTATGTCCTCCTCTCTTAGCACTCCAGGTGCCTCGTATGCATACTCTGGATTAAATTCACGTTTTCATCTGGAATCTCCTCCCAAGCATCTTTAAAAGCGTCAATCAGCTGCTGTTGGTTGTAGACCCCTTGCTCATTCTCTTTAATTCTTCGTTCCAATTGGTCCCACAAGTGCTCGATCGGATTTAAATTCGGACCGGTAGCTGTGTGTGCACGGGCATTATCTTACATCAGGATGAATCCAGGCCCCACTCGCTGTGCAAATGGGATCACTTGAGGCCTGATGACATCCTCGATGTAACGTTCTGCAGTTACGGTACCCGTATTTAAAATGATGAGCTTGGTTTAACCGTGTATACTAATCCCACCCCAAACCATTACGTTGAGACCACCAAAACAGTCAACTTCGTGAATGCAGGACTCCGAAAACCGCTCGCCGCGTCGTCTACACACTCTAACACGCCGATCATCATTAAGAAATTTTACTTTGCACTCGTCTGTAAAAAGCACCTCGCCACCACTGATTAATCACCCACTTCAAATACTGACGGGAGAATCTTAATCGGTTTGCACGTTGAACCCTCAGAGGAATTCGAACAACTCGTCGTCTTGACGTTAGCTGGTCTTCGTGCAATCGATTACGTATAGTTTGATCGCTGACACGGGTACCCGTTGTCAGCCGGAGGTGGTGTTGTAACTTACGGGCCGCTACTGTACGATCACGACGAGCACTTAGTTGGATGTACCGATCCTCATGAGTCGTTGTTACGCGAACTCTACCTGAAGCAGGTCTCCTGGCAACACTGCCAGTGTCTTTGAAGCGATTCCATAAAAACCTAACTGCAAACCCATGTAACGCTGAGAACGTCCTTCTTGAATCATAGTTATGGCTCTGGTTGCTGTAATCGTATCCATGTGCCTTCGTACTGGTGGCATGATTAACGCGAGATGATCAATGAATCAATTAAAATTGAAAAAGTAATACTTTTTTCCTAAAATAACCGAAACAAGTTAAGAAGACAATCAAAGAAAAACATAAGAATAACATCCGATTATTTTTTTCTTAAAATGATGGCCAATACTTTCAAATTAGGAATAAAATAAAAAAGGCATAAAAGAGATCAAACACCAAAGAGTTCGTAATATGAATATAATGCTACTTATCAGTTACTTTCAGTTTACTAAATTGCACTTAAATGTAAATAAACTAGTAGCCCTCATTTTGTTTTGAGTAGTATATCAATAAAGTTAAAAAATCCTGTATGCTATTATGGCAAGAATACTTTGATGAACTCTCCAAAGAAATTTGTACGAAATGTGAAGTAGTCGAGGTTCTTCTTGGTGGAATGCGTTCGTAACGAGCAATTTAGAAAACTTAACTTTTGCTTAAATAATGTAATAATGTCGGATATTATAATTGTATTTTCGTCCATCCACTATCGGGTGGGGCTATATTGATGTACACATTAATTGACTTGGTGCTAAAATGTGATCAATTTTATTTACTTAATGTCCTTATTTTTCTAATTTTCGATAATTTTTTTTAGAAGATCTTGTGCATTGTAATATACAGACATTGTGAAAACTGAAAAAAGAAGTTGTAATGCTGAAGATGCCATTTTAAACAATTATAACGTATCAACGTTATAATTATTTTTGGCTTAAGTTTAATATAAACTTAATAAATTTTAAAAGTAATAACATTGATAACATCAATTATGTACCTGTCATTGCCTGTCCGCATTCTGTATGTGGTGATAGCAGGTGTCAGGTCCACATTACAGAAAACGAACTGCCAGAGATAACATAACTCTGAAAGCACTATAATATAATGGTAATTGGGGATCCTCTAGATATGAACTTGTTTCTATATTAAGACTGGCAACTCCCGCTGTTGCAGCTACCGGAGATCCCTCGTCATTGAGTGACCCGATTGTTTCTATCTCATGTTTAAAAATAATAAATTGCACTACGCTTACGGAAATGCAAGCGTGACGCTCTTTGCACGCACAATATGTGTACGTAACACACTGCTACCGGTACTAGGACGTAACCGGGACATAGGACGGAGGGCATTTAATCCGTTCATTTAGGGGGCGTGGTCGGCTCGCACTCAGACTCACCGCAGCCGCGTAGTTAGCGCTATCTCCCACGGTGGTGGCCAGTATAGCGGCCAGGAGGTACAGCGGCGCCCACAGGGCCGTGAATCCAAACTCTATCTTCAGCCAAGGTATTTTAAAGAACTTCTCCACGATATGGAACAGGTAGAATCCTAACAGTATGCCGGTGAACCAGAACGCTATCATGGAGATCCACATAAAGTAGCGCGCTTTCCCCAAGTAGCTAAAATTGGAGCATACGGCGCAGATGAAACCAAGGAGACTCGCCGCCTGAGGGCAAATATTTAATATTATATATATTTTACTTCGCCAACATAAAATATTATAGGCTAATGATTATCATCAGTCCCTGTCAGCATCATCGTTCGTCATTATGATTTCATTCAGTCGACCTTCTTTAATTAATGAGATGCTTGATAAGAGCTTTAGTAATTCTAATGTTCGTATTTAATGGTATCTCAATCCCGTGGCCGAGAGAAACGAATTGTTATAAGAGTAGTACATCCATGCCGGCAATACAGTAGCAAGATTCGCAAGCAATCGAATCCTCTAATACCAAGCTGACATCCTTATACATCTGCTCAACCTCACCCTGTGACCAATGTATGATGTTTTTGGGCTAGATACTTACAGACCGTATTCACCATCGTTACATTACAGTGTGTTATAAACCGGAGCACCTTGGGCATGCGAATTGGCCTTGTACGCTGAAGCTTCCGTACGAACGGGAAGAGCATTACAATTTATATCAGTAGATAAACATATTTTCCTGCATTTTTTTTTTTTTTGATAAATTTATTATTGGAGGGGAGGAGGAAGGAGGGCGGCGTATCGTCATGTTAATTATGTGGTTGTTTATGGGCGCCGGTAGTCGTAAAAAGTTATAGTTAAACCTCTATAGTATGTAATCGTTTTTTCTTCAGGTAATTTACCAATTTGTTATACCTGCTGCTATAGGATATCGGGACACATCTTCTCAACTGTCTAAATATCACCGTTCTTGAGATTCATACAGTTTTTACCCTATGGGTGTGAGAATCTGGACATTGTTGATTGTATTGGTAATAATGGTGAATGATACTCACTACTTGCACCACCTTGAGTATGCCCGTTGGGGTGTTCACGTGCGACGAGTCGAACCTGATGTTGGTCTGGACAGTTGTGTTCGAGGTGATAGTCGTTGTGGTCGTGTGTTGCCCGGGGAAGCCTGCTTCTGGCATTTTCCCTTATGTTCTGTAAACTACAAACTCAATTTTATTATTTTTCTCGCTTTCTTGATCATTCATTTTTACTTCTACTCCAATGATTTGTAACGTTGGGGCAGAAGTGTGCTTGTTACCTTGTGGTCTAATGGAGAGCATGTCAGCCATAGACTGTGAGAGTTTATATCCCAGATTAAAAAAAAGGTCACAATGTTAGTTACCTTACTCCTCCCAAACGGCTTTACCATTTATTTTTTTTTACAAAATTTTATATGCATGTACAGTAGGCCTGAGAGTTTGGCTGCTAACAATTTTTCATACCACTTAGTGATAAGGGTTGTACAGCCTCAACACACAATACACTAGAAATCACCAAGAAATAATTTATATGGCAAAACAATGTATGGTGTGTCAGCTAGTTACTGCATTAAAAACTAAACAAGTTTAGCTCTAATTGTGAGAACAATACATTGTTGCATCACTCAAGATGAATCTATCAACATCTCATATTTTCAAATATCCATCAAACCATTCAGACTGTAGCAGGAAACACAGAAATGTACATAATACACACATCCTGCTCAAGAAACCTTTCATTCCTTCTGATGGAGTCAGGTACAAATATTGGACTACAGCCAAGTGACAGTTAATTGGCATTACCATGAATGGCAAAACTCTGATCTTGATGATGATGATTATTGTAACATTTGATATCACAAACACAATGCTGTATATTGTTCTGTTATCTAGGAATACAAATTAGTGTCTCACCATTTCATTTTTGATAAGGATAATTTGGTTTAGTATAATAATGAAACAGTTATATGGGCTGCCCATAGAAGTGAAAACTTAAGACTATCTTAAAACAGTTTACGTAGCACCTGTGGCAGCAACCAGGCATGTAGCACCATAAGCTACAAACTGTAACTAATTTCTAATATTTTTTTTTTTTTTTATAGAATAGGCGGGCAAACAAACCTTTTACGACTACCAACACCCATGAACATCCACATTATTACTATGCACATGTGTTACCCTCCTTCCCCCCCCCCCTTCTCCAATGGGCCATGACATGTTTGTACGAAGTAATCTTTGGCAATGCTAAACCTAAAACTTATTTTCACTAACAGAGAGCTACGCTATTTAATAATAACTTTGGGTATATTTATTGTTATATAGAAGAGGGAATGTGGCCATGGCTCAGCTAGTTCTGTATTAAAACTTAATTACATTTGAAACTGAAAATTATTAAACACACTTTAAATCATATTGAATATTATACAGATCTGTAAAAGTCCTATGCGACAATGCGCATTTGGCAGGCAGAATTAAGGTAGTCGTTTTTTTTTTTCAGAGGGACCTAATACTGGTTGGTGGCGCCAGTCCAGCCTCAACAGTTCAACTGACTACGAAGACTTTTTTGTCTGCAGGACTGAGGTAGTTCTGTCATCTGATACTACCATAAAATGACAACAATGCTGCGAGTTTTGTATTATGTGTATATGAAAGTTTCAGTGGCCCATTCAAGGAAAATTAAGGAAAGAGGTCAACACATCATTAATGTTATGCCTTTGAACCCATAAACTATGAAAGTAATAATATACTATATTCTTTTAAGAAATACTTCTAAAACCATTTCTAAATAATGTTTTCCATTGCTAACAATATATCCCTTTTAATATCTTCAGTTATTTCAAAATAAGTATAATATAAAGGTCTTAAGAAAAGGTTGTTTACATTCACAAAGTAAACCAAGAACAATATTGACAATAGCAATACCACATAGAGAAAGTGTTCACAATTACTGTTCCTCACTTTCTATTCACATAACATAGGTACATACAATAACTGCTAAATGATTATAGCATATTCTTTATGTAAGGTTTACATAAGGAAACAGCTTCAACAATATAACCTTATACATATGAAACTAAGTGATATAATATATAAGATAATAAACATGGATATAAAATGGCTATAATTATTACAAGAAAATACTATGCAGTCCATTTTTAACGATAAAATAAACAACTTGAATTTATGCCTACACAAGGTAGCCAACACATAGAAGTTGACTCTATAATTTGAGAATGAATTAAATAACAAAAGGTGGCATTAGGAAGAAACCGTCACTACTTAAAATAGCATTTATTGGGCAATGGCTACAGAAATAATACACATGAAAATTTATTAATGGGAATTTACATTAATATTTCTTACCTTTTTCTGATTCTGAAACTAACTGAATATCACTTAATCCAGTAATATTTGATTGAGTTGTGATCGTAATGAGATCAAAAAATATAATATTTATTTATCAATCCGATCACAAATTACAAAAATTTGTACCTTTGCACGATCTCTGACATTTGATTTGACATATTGTACTTTGACATTTACGCCCACCACCGCATAAACATCACTGAAGTGACATGCTGCGAATCATTCAAAAACTGGCCTTGCAATGATTACAACGAGCAAAGTGTATTGAGCGAATTTCCGTAATGTCATTTTCTGTTATAAGAAAACTTTCTCTTCTCGAACTGGGATATTCGGCAGATGGGCAACAAGTGGTAAGGAATCATTAGCACTGGTTCTATACCGACCCCACCATGGTTCGAGCCTTGTCGTGGCGGTGGGGCTTAGCAGCGTGGGGTATACCCAGGCGAAGCCAATTGGACCGAGAGGGATGTTCCTTGCACACCTTTTATAAAAAGAGGGGGTTAAGGAGCAGGAAGAGGAAGCGCTTTTTGTATGACTTCTTATGAGAAGAGGAGACAACACGTGGTGGCGCTTTGGGGTACGGAGCAAGGGGCGAGGATGGGAACCTCACCCCATTGCACTGTCTCAAAATTGGTGCGGATGCCCTGTGGTGCGGGGCAACTCTCCTTTGGAGGAGGCGTCTATCACTTAGATTTTAATGTTTAGAAAACAACTTGATTCCAAAGTAATATAGTATGTAATATATTAAAACGTGTCATGAATGTTTCTCTCGGCAATGCGCAAGCTAGACAAAGATTGAACTACTTCTCATGTTCCGTTTCTATTTGATAGTATATTGAAGAAACGCGGACATTCGCAGTCATTTACTTTCCCGTTGATTGCTCAATCTATAATATATGCAATAATTACATGAATTGCGTTTCATACCAGGCAACTCAAATTGTAGGTATAGGTTAATAGAGTTTTATTAATTATGGAATAAGATGTAACACCAATGTAAATCCCATTCGTTTATATAGCTTATTATATTTGGACGTGTGATTTTACCTAGTCAGGGGCCGAGAAGTGGGTGTGTGACGATCCGAGCGACTCCGGTGAAGCGCTGTAGACGCTCTAGGTGTCTTCAACGCGAAACTGGCGTGCCCCGTGTATATACACACTGCATGACTACAACACGAACCGTGAATTTCATTTGTCCGCACAAATGTCTCCAAAAATTAATCTTTACCATAATTTGACACTTACATGACTATATGTCAGTCACATATTTAACAAAAGAGTCTCACTCTGATAAAGATTTTTTTTCCAGTAGGAACAAAAACGTATCTCCCGATGAAGTGACAGCGACGGCTTGTTACGCTTTCTCACACGCCTGATTTCATTCGCTCATTCGGAACAGTGATATAATACAGAACGTTACTATGACGTAATAATTTCTCGTGATTTAATACATTATCATGTAAAAATTTTGTATTTCATTCGAAATATATGTTTTACATTTTTTTTTATTGACGGTAGCGCTATTTTGAAGTAACTACTTAGTTCATTTACGCTCGTAGGCATACAATGTTATGCAGTGTTTCACAATGTAACACAGAGTCATTGTGATATTCCTTTTTTTGTTGACGCGGGGAAACGCATTTACGCGCCTTCACCGGCCCTGGGTGGGGTGGTGGAAGTGTGGGACTCGCGGCACATGATAGTGCCGAATACCCTAAAAAAACCGCGTGTGCCATCAGTGCTGCCCTTGGTGAGGTGCCCCGGAACAATAATTATCAGTCGAAAAGCACGTTGTTAAGATTAATAAGGCTGTAGTGGATGGTCGACTGGTTCAGGCATGACCCATTCAGCCATCGCCATAGATTAATATTTAGCAATTCTAATGGTGTCACTGTCAATTGTCATAATATGTCATTTTTTTTAATTTTAACATTTTGTTTATTTTCACCATTTTAATTGTTTACGAAATTGAATGTTTACCGCTATATTAAGAGGAACAATTATGGCCTGTCAACATATATTTGTAATCCAATATCCGTATATTTTTGAAGGATCATGTTAAGCTTGTAAACAAAATCAATCCAGGAGCGAGTGAAATCATCATGAGAGTGCTCGTTACAGCTTAGAATAAATGAGTCAGACATGAATTGCGTTATCAAGTGTTATTGTTAATATAGGACCAAGGTGAGAAGTGTGACTTCATGATTATCTCATGTCCTTTATCGGGACGGATGCGGTCGGCGCTGAGGCAGCATCCCACATAATCTATGTTTAAATTACGTAAACATTTTGTGAAGTAAGTACTACAGCAATTTGTATCACTTATTTTTTTTAATTGTCATTTGTGTAGCACAATTAACATCTATACTTTTGTGCTATAACAAAAAAATTAATAGTCTACCCACAACACACCCTATCAAGAGATATAAATGTATTAACATGAATATGTTAACATAAATATATTTACTAAATTGTTTGTTGTAGATTGTGATCATGACATCTCAGCAGAATCCCCAACAGTCTATGGGCTCCACCAATGTAATTTTCAGAACAGAGACAAGGTTTGACCCATATTATATTAGAACACCACCAGGGATTATTAAAGTAGCAGTTATTGTAAGTAACAACATTTATAGTTACAATATTTTTTTTTCTCTTTATTAGCCTATATTGAGTTGTGACTGTAGATTGGATGAGATAAAATTGGAACGAGTGGAATATGTGTATAGTATATCCTAATGATATGTGAGATCATTAGGTGTATGCAAGGGGCCAAAAGGTAACTCAATTTATCATAGCTATAAAAAGTAAAACATGCCTACATGATAAAAAAATGTATACAAAATACAACAGGTGTCATTTTTTATATATACTATTTAAACAAAAACCTGTATTCAAAGGTAAGGACAAGTGTTATGTAGGAAAAACAATTGCTCAAAAAACCAGTTTGACTAAATCAATCAAATATTGACATTACTCAAAAATCACAACACATTGACATATAACATAATTTGTCCTATAATGTTATTTGTGTTCATGTATATTGTATAATGTATATCGCAAATTCATTATGTGAATAATATGCTTAAATTATAACAGTTGTCTAATTTATTTTTAAACAGTAAATAAAAACCAAGATTTTTATTATATGAATGTGTTGTGAAGTAAGTACAACTCTTGTAGATTAAAGTTAGCATAGTACTGATAATATTTTGCTAGTTTTAACATTATATGTATGTTATATTTTTTCTTTACAGGTATTTAATTTACTAGGTTTCATTTGTATACAATCTACAGCATTTAGGTTGAATGCACGTGGTGTATATTTTAGTGTTGTGGCTAATCTTGGATTCTGGTTCAGTGGCATCCTACTCCTGCTATATCTTTTCCATGTGGTAGAAAAGTATCATAATATAATGTGGCTGAAGATAGAGTTGATTGCATGTGGCGGCATTACATTTTTATACCTCATTGCTTCAACAATTGTTGTTGCTTATGGATCAGCCGGATACTCTGCAGCTGGGGTAAGACATCACCATTACTTTGTATCTAATTAATGTATATTCATTTGGCTAGTCCTCTTTCAGGTCTACTTGTGATGTGCCATATGAGGCTAGCAAGCATTGTTGTTGAACTAGTCTTAAGGTATGAGCTGTGGCTTTTAAGACATGCCTTAGAGACAAACATAAGTTTAACATTAGAGCACAGTAGTGTAGACATAGCTATACCACAGTGGTATTGCTATTGTTCAATTTATAGATGTCAAAAAGGAGGTGCAATGCATATTGCCTCTGAATATAATTACTTACTTTGCTTATCGTAATTGTAAACTTGCACACGCTGACACTTATCTAATATTGGGCATTTGTACTTTTGTAACACACTACAAATTATATACACATTACAAATTATTATATTTTGCGAAATTCATATATTATGATACTCATGTGCTTAATTTTTTTCAGTTCTTCGGATATTTGGCAATGGTATTGTATGGTCTTGATGCATTTCTAAAAGCAAGAACAATGCAAGCGGGAGACTTTGCTCAGGGTACACGGGTAGTTACTAAACAAACCCCTGTCACTACACCTAGTGCACTACCATAGTGAAAACAGGATAGATTTTAGAAACTCCTGAAATAACAGCCAGACTGTTGACAACTGATCAAACTTATGGAAGCTCAGTTTAAGAGACTTGAGATTTATTCAAACTGCTCATGTGGTGAATTAAAATTTACTTAACATAAGAACATGTTATATTTTTATGTGAAAATTTGTAAACTTCTCAAGGATTTTTAGAAGTGATAAGAAGAAAAACTGTTCTAACTTTTACCGAATTCACTGGTCAGCTTAGTCTAGCAGCTACTTACATACATAGAAGGCGACAAGGTTTTGCCTGTGGTAAGCCACCATGCAATGAAATAATTTTCAAAACAAGCCTACTCATAAAGACTCAAGATTATAACACATAGTGTCAATTTGTACTATGCCTTAGAAATATGTTGTCCTATTTAAGGTTTGCAGGTAGGAAGAGCTGGTACTAGGGACATCGAACTTTGATATTATGTTTCAAATCCCGATTTAATGTTAAACTAACCACAAGTTATTAAATCTAGATTTGATTTAGATGATATGTATCCTAATAATATATTACTATAAAATATAAGACGTGCTGCAAGTCTTTTAATCAAATGTACTTAATCATGCTTTTTTAAATCATTGTATATATTTATACTAAGATTTTTTTATTTTGTGATCTTACAAACTTAGTAAAGGTAAAGGTTTTTAAGAGTTCCATTGCACCTGAATCGGCACATCCGAGGAGTTACCTCGCTCACATTATACTGACGTAAAGAGCTAGCTTGGCTGTCACAGGTTGTAAGGGTACATAACATCTATAACTTCTTCTACCTTTTAAGGTTTGCCTCCTTAAGTTATAAAGAAATGATAATTGTGAAACTATATATAAACAGGGGCTACTTTAAAAGTAGGTTTATATCAGCAAGATTAATCAATTTAGCCAATGTT
>JAFELO010000092.1:288081-391927 GCA_017140195.1 Eumaeus atala | reverse complement strand
AGACTTTAGTTAGATCTATTATTCCTAATTTATTTAACGTAGTTGACAAATGATTTTTTTTAAAATAGACCTATATTTTATCCGTCCAATAATGATTACTGCTC
The DNA here is from genome assembly GCA_017140195.1 of Eumaeus atala. Lineage (NCBI taxonomy): Eukaryota > Metazoa > Arthropoda > Insecta > Lepidoptera > Lycaenidae > Eumaeus > Eumaeus atala. The sequence goes on along the minus strand of JAFELO010000092.1, from coordinate 391,823 downwards.
ATGTAATGTGTCAAATCCTTATTATCTGTTAAGATTTTTTGTTTCTGGGTTCGATAAATCGAAATAAAAATCCACTTTCATTACACAAAAGTAAAACAAACATACCTAAATGAATATATATTTGACGTTAAAATAAATCTGTCCATTTAATATTTTTCTTTAGATAAATGTTAAAAACTTCTGAATGTTAAATGTGTTTTATGTTCATTTTAAGGATAAAAGAAACAGACTTTCGCACTAATCACTTTTATCTGCCGAGTCTGATATTATTAAATATTTAGCAGAGCGGAACAGCAATTTTATAATTTCTTGCAGAAATTATGCTTTATGTTAACACTATAAATCTAGGTACCTAAACGTTGTTGCAAGGCATTTAAAAATTTACAACGACCAATATATCTGAGTACTTGTCGCCCATGTCATATTAATGCTACACTGTGCATACTATACGAGTACATGTCCGCCTCGTGGTCCAGTGGTTAGTATGTTACAATCGTCAGGTCCTGGATTTGCCTCGGGTCGGACAAAAATATTATTGGGATATTTCAATTTCTAATTACAGTCCGGAGTCATGTACTTGCCAATGTTTACAGCCCCGTGGCTCGTAGAGGACGTTAAGCTGTCGGTCCTACGCCTAATTTCTTTTCGGATGTGTTGGACTGCCGTCCCATCATGAGAGTAGGAGACCGAACAGGGAGTGCACTTGCGCACTCACTTGTGCCCTATAACATGTCCCGCGCAGTTGTCTAGTATCTACAGATGGCCGCCAATATTATTACTATACATGTACATACTAAGGAGAAGCGGACCGCATGCGATACTGTGACCGAGTTGCGCATTGTAATTTAAAAAAATGATGTTTTTTCTCTCTGCCTACCCCATTAGAGAAGTGGCGTAAAGATGAGTGTATATTTTTATTAAAGAAAACAAACTACATTTAATAGTTTTTTATTTGTTAACAATAACATATAAAAATAATAAATTACTTACAAGGTTTTGGTTAGGTAAACTTAATAGTCGATCATAACAGTTATTAATCCTTAAGTTTGAAGAGAATATAGTAGATATTTAAGTTGATTACCCATATTAAAATTTATAATACTAATGACGGTTAAAAATACCTTTTAGTTATTTAATACCGAATACGAAATAAGTATCAATTACTTATTTAGTATTGGGTATACTTAATTTAAAAAAAAAAGCTTATGTATATAATAATATGTACTATGTTTACCATAAAATACAAGATCTCACTAATCTTGCCTATTGACAGTCTGAGGTCTAAAGACTTACAATTTCTTTCTGATATAATAATCTAAAAATATAAATATTCACAGTAATTTGTAAATAAATAAGGTTTTTTTGTAAGTAATTGTTACTTGCACCACTGCATACATAAGTTCTACTCATATGCTAACATTATTCTATGTTAGCATATGAATCTATCAGGTAACTGCATTATCATAAATTAAATTGTGCTCCAGAAGCCGGAAGACCTGCATATAATTTGTGCAGTTGTGGTCATCGACGTTATATAAATGATTAATTTTTGTATTCTAGTTACCTACGTAAGTAATCTATACACAGTAAGTAATTAAGGTGACTTTCTCAAAATCTACTGACCGAATTTTTATGCTATTTTCACCCACGGATATTCCCGATTCCCGAGGAGGGTTTCCTAAAGTATACAGTAATACCCCGCTTTACGCGACCCCGTTATACGCGGTTTCACTATAACGCGAATTGCAAATTTCGCGCTCAAATGCCTCGAATTACGCGAAAGAGTGCGTGCCTATAAATATAATGTAGTCATCAACTTCTCTATGGTCCAGGGACCCCCCTGCCTCTGAATATTTTCTTTGAAGGATCGGGAATTTCCATGCCAATGCCATCTCGAACACTCATTTCTAAGAAAAGAACGTCAAGCCAGTCTTTTCAAAGCTGCGAAAGATCGACTAACACTTCTGCTGGGTGGTAATGCCACTGGTGATTTCAGACTAAACCTTCACTAGTGGACCATGCAAAAACACCTCGTGCAATGTGCGGCACAGACATGACAAGTCTACCAGTTGTGTCGCGATCAAACAGAAAGGCGTGGGTTACACGGGAAACGGGTATTCTAATAGTTTTTCGCCCATCAGTCAAATCATAGTGTGATAGAAATGGGCTTGAACATAAAGTTATATTACTCTTAGACAACGCTCCAGGACATCCAACCTCACTTGACACGCCCAGAGACTTAAAAGTGTACGTGAAGTTCCTTCCACCAAACACTACGTCAATATTACAACTTATGGACCAGGGAGCAATAGCAAACTTCAAAGCTTATTACCATCGCCGCACTTGTAGCCAACTAATTCATAAAACTGACGGGGAAGGAAGACAGTCTATGCGAGGAAGGAAGTTAAAATAGGTTGTATGTATGGGGTGTGGCGTAATCTTTGGCCAGGTGTAGTGGAAGCACCTAGAAGAATTATCCAGATGCAGAGACAAGTGCTTGAAGACATTCCTGCAATGATTGAGGGGTCTGCACTTGAAGATGTCGCGGCAGAAGATCTCGTAGAACTTGTAGCAACGCACGAAGATCCTCTCAGCAATGAAGATCTGATCGAAGTACAGAATAATCCCATCCATGATGAATGACAATTAGAGGAGAAAGTTTTATCTTCAGGGGGAATACAAATTGCACTTTCAAAAATTTATTAAGGTTTGGACATATTGCAGAGTATAGACAATTATGATGACCGTGTCTTGACCGTCTGTCAAACAATTAAAAACATAACGTATTTTACAAGAACGTAAACAAAACGTTACCTAAAAAACAATAGATGTATTTTTCCGTAAAAAAATAAGAGTATGTCTTGCATAAAGTGTTCCTAGAATTAAAGTGTTTGATTAACTGGTTTGTTTTTTTTTTATTTTTGACTATGTTTAATCATAAACCTCGTTATACGCGAATTTCAGTTAACGCGAGTTTTTTTTGGAACGTATCCCTCGCGTAAGGCGGGGTGTTACTGTAATCTGTTAAGGTTAGACCGTGAATAAGGCAGCCGGAATTTATCACGGACCAAGCCGGTGTGGCTAGTCATAAACTATGCTAATGTAACTCGATATATTCATACAACCCCCGTTATATGAATAATTGAAAGACTTAACAATTTAAACAAAACCTTAAAGAAAGAACGATTTCACCTAAGATCATCTCTAAGGACTCGTTTGTATTTTAATATAACATAATGAAACAAGCATTCTACACATTTGTGTTGTTAATATAAGTTCGACGACAAATGTGCCAACACAAGAGACACTCGGTGTATACTGTGGAAGTACAGTGACGTTAACTTATCATAATAGGTGGGGACTTGTAAAATAACAATCTATGTGACATCGCCATAGGTGCAAGAAGCATAACTTATGAGAAGATGACTCACTGAACACTGAGTTTAATACCTGTTAACAACTAAGTATAGAAGTTTTAAAAGATGATGCTAAAATTTGTTCTTGGAACATTACAGTATAAATACTACGGATTATATAGATAGATACTAGAACGCTTTATTTAGGAAATTTAGTAATCCCGAAACTTCAGTTACTTTACGTCTCTATGGTCTGGGAAGGTGAAGTAAATGAAACGTTGTTACTAATAAATGAAGCATTTAACGAGCAACAAAGCAACAAATACAAGTATATTATGATGCTTAAAACAAAGTTTTTAATTACCGTCAACTGTGGCAACTTTTCCGCTAATTTTAATCTGGAATTTTCTATTTCCATAGATAGAGGTCCGAATTGAAAACCCTGTTACTTTTTTTGGAAAAATGGTTAAAAATTATTCGTATCAAAATGTACATGCGAATGAATAGATTTGTTCTCTAATAGCCTTCATTGTTTATGGATTATCTATTATTTTTGGTGTCATTATAAATTATAACTATTGTGGCAGCAATAGGGCTTTTATAAGACTATCTTGACAACTAACCTAATTCTACTTCTTTCGTAACATTTTAAAGCGTACGTCTGCCTGTCTGGATCTGCGCATTTATCCAATCATAGGGTTTTCTTAAAATCATTACAACTTGAACTACCTGAATTTATAACCTATTTGCTTTTGGCGATGTAACAAAAACATTGTTTCAGAAAATTTTAACATACCGCCAAAAACGTGGTGGCTAAAAGAAACAGGTATACATCTGTATAGGAGCTCGCTCTTGTAACAAATTATTCTGAAGAAATGCTTCAATTAGCAATAGATAATAATAAATAAAAATATAAAATCTTATGATCCCAAAAACAATTTAGAATTCCAAGGTGAACAATTTTAAAAACGAATTAAGTATCTTCGATGCGTGGGTCCTCTGCACTGGCTTTCTTGTAAAAGCGCCTGCGTGGATTGCGATGGAGACGAACCTCATGACCCGGGTCTGTTCGCGAGGGGCCGCTGCCCTCTTTGTGATGGCGCAACCCACTGGTGAAAATGGGTTGTTGCGCATTGGGACCGAGGTGGTGGGTAGTGTGGTATTATGTTGTCAAGGTGTGGTGTGGATTATGATGTACGTGAATGATCCTTGTCCTTATTGCCGGAGCCGAGGACCCTTCTCCGCTTGGTGGAACACGGGATACTAGTTCACACGGGTACGGCCGCCCGTCGCGTAGTCGCGCATGTAGCGGGGCAAAGTCCCTCAGGTGGGTGTGCGGTCCATTGTCCGCGGCACTAAACATGTCACGAGACAATCGGCCCACAAAGTCGCCGACGGACTCGGCCGCAGGTCACGCGCGATCACGTCATTGCGAACGTAGCGGCCGGCTCCCGTGATGACCCGCAGGGATATGCATTGCTGGGGTTGCAGGCACTTCTTCTGGCTCGTAGAGAGAGAGCGCGCACCATTCCGTGGCAGCGTAAGCCCCCTCGTATTGTATATCCCCAGTTCCGTGCTTAGTGGAAGCTCGGATGCGAGCACTGGTCGCAGGCGCGGGCTGCTCTCGCCTGGTTGATCATGCGAACGACCTGCGAGCCCATCCGCACCGTGCGATCCAAAGACTACTCCCGGCCTCTTAACTTAAACCGCTCTGGCATGTTACGCCGCGTGCTGACTAATAGGGATGCTGTTTTCTCCACGTTGACAGACATCCACCATTTGTAAAGCCACACCGGCCCTCGATGCAATAGCCACTGCATTCGCCCAGTTGCTAACTCCGGCTTTCGGAACGAGGAAAGGTAAGCACAGTTGTCAGTGAACAGGGCGAGCAAGACTTCCATTTCGCCCTCTCCCGAGGGGTTGTTGAGCGTCGGAATGTCGTTGGTACAGGCCGCGTAGACACAAGGGGACAGGCAACAGCCCTGCGGAACTCCAGCACATATGGCCCGCAGGGAGGAATGTCGTCCCTCCACCGCTACCCGGAAGGTTCTACCTTCCAAGAACGACGCCACTAGTCGCACGAGGGCCAGCAGGATGCCGGCTTGACCAGGAGGCCCGGGTGCCACACTGTCACACCCGGTCGAAGGCCTTCTCCATATCTAGAAAGAATCCGACCGAGTGTCTTCCCTTGTTCAAGAAGAATCTTCACTCCGATACAGGTTTATCGGAGTGAAGATTCTTCCCACGTTTTCATTTATCCCGTAAAGAAGAAGCTAAGTTTATAAAAGTGCTTATTGCAGCGGGTGACTTTGGAAGCCCACTTTTACAAATCGATTTAAAACTTACTACCTGGTGGTGGGTAAGAAATTAGACATCGATACAAGGACCAACTTACACTGCGGCCAACCCAAAATATAACGAAAGCACGTACAGAAAAACAGTTGAAGAATTTCAAGAGTCTTCCAAAAACTAACAACACTAGGTCAAGTCTACACAAGTGTCTTTACACCTAAATAAAGTGAAAAAAAAAATACAGTGTAAATCAAAAAAAAGAAACCATGACAGCCGGCTTCTAAATTCTTGTTTTATATACTATAGCAGTTCCCAGCGGTTTCATTCGCTCCCCCTCCACATGTGAAGGTCCATATGTAGCGTGTTGAAACTATGTTACTTACGTATAATGTACGATTCTAACGGTGAAATATTTTTTTTAATCGGTTCAGTAGTTTCAGTAGTCTTCAGACAAACAAATCTTTACTCTTTCTTTCTTTTTAATACAGCCAAGACGCTGTACGCGATGGTTTCCATCGTTTATATTTTTTGTTTACACTGTACAATGTAGTAGCAGTTTTTGACAGCTCCGATAACACTGATAATAACGTTTTCTATAGGTGAAACCATTAAAAAAAAAATTACCATTATGTTCCAAGTTTTTTCTTTTTATTATATTGGGATAGATGAAAGTCCCGTAAAGATAATAATTAAATTTTATATTGATACTTTATCGTCAACATTTTTTTTCTATCACTTTTATCATCTGCAATTATTCGACCATGCTATAGTCAGATCGTCGACTTAACAGCAGTTTTACTAACAATACTTAGTTACTTTTTAAGTTTAAGTTTTAATTAGGTAATAAAGAATAATACAATTTTTTTGTTTTTATTTTTTTAAGTAAAGTGACAGCCCTGACTTAATCTATAAAATAATATAGGTCAGGAAATCTTTAGTCAACTTTACCGTACATTAAGTTAATCAATACAGACAAAAAAAAGTCTGGACACCATGTAGGTTATTTTACTACTCACATATAAGAGAATAACTGCATAAAGTAGAAATTAGAATAAATTCACAAGTGTACGCATTTGTGCAAATTATTAAGTATTGGACAACGGGTAAAGTTGCCAAAAACTTGTCACTTTTACGCAAGTTATGATTTTGAATTTAACAATCGATCCATTAATTATTTTGTAGAATTTTACTGATTAACATGTAGAAAATTGTCCAGTTCAACAGATTATGCAGTGATGGAAAAGATAACTCATGTCTTGTTTCGACAATTTCATACATTATTGAAAAACATGGTATAGTTGCCACAGTTCACGGTACAAAAAATATCTTAGAAGTAAGTAGCCCTTATAACCCTAAAAAATTAAAATAAATAAATAAAGTAGGTGTAATTAAAATTAGACAAGACATGTACTAGAAGGGTATTTCCCTTTCCTGAAATTAATAAAAAAATTAAATATTAAAAAAATATTGAAGCAGAGAAATGCAGCATATGAGGTTGTGTGAACGTCAGTAGTCACCAACCGACTGCTCGTTTATTCCCCTATGCTAAAAAACTCCAACGTGCTTTTAGTCATTCTTAAAGTAATCAAAACATATATTCAATATAAAAAATGGTCTTGAATGTGTTTCCTATTCAAACTTATTTTGTTCTCTAGATGGTCATTGCTGAGTTAAATCAAATGGTGCCAGGGCATTATCTTGTGGTCCAAAACTTTTGCAATCCTTACAAAACTAGACAACAAGGACAGCTTGCCCATAATAATTAGTTTAGGTATCTGACATTACCTATTCTCTTATTTTTTCTGCATATTTTTTTTATTGCTTATTTGCTATGTATTAATGTTTACATAACCATTGGTCATATACAACCTAATGGTTGAGGCACGTCATTAGCTCCCTAATAATCTATACTGTTAAAAGTATGAAATATAAAATGTTATTTACAAAGAATAACTCTAAATATCATGGTGTAAAATAACTTTTAAAAATCATTATTTCATCCAAAAATTCAGGATTAAATATGCCTACTTATTTTATACTTCTTTCACATGTTACAAAACTGCACTCATATTCGTTTTTATGTTATAATATTTCCCAAAACACATACAAAAGTTGATGTTTGTTTATGAGTTCAGAAACATGTTACGTCATTAGAACTAGTGCTAGTTGGGAGTTATTAGGATTTGGAATATCTAATTTACTTTTTAAGCAAAAATACCTCAATGAAATATAAAATATTATATAGGCTGAAATAGTTTGCAAAATCTTGTCAATTAGCCTATTCTCTATCCAGTTCCCAATTCCCATACCTATATTATATAAAAATATATTACTCTATATTAGCATAAAATTCTCGTTCGAAATCTTTGTATAATTATTATTGAAGTATAGACATATAGATAGCGTATAAAACTGTTAAAGTTAAGATTACCATAATAAGGTCACTTGAATGTGTGGGGGAACGGAGCACTTGAATACATTGCAATGGTTGTCTTTTACTGTGGCGGTAGACCCCTCCTCCATGCTTTGTACTTTAAATATCCATCTAGCCCATAAGCTATTATAGCACACAATCCGAAAAACTGAAAAAACAAAGGATGGTTAGGTCATCAAGTCTTTATGGGAAAATACAAATGTACTCTCCTCGGAATATCATGCCCATTAACTTTCACAGTGGTTATATTTTTCTAAGTGGATGTTACTGCAATGTACTCTACATTGCACATGATACATAAAACAAGTTGAATAGACACAGTTATTTTTTTACAAAAAATATTTCTTCTTTCACTGCACAAGTATATCTTCACAGAAGATTAATTATTAAAATATAAACCTAAATAAAATAGATAAATGAAGTAGGTAATTATAATAACAACTAGGCATGTATTACAAGTATAAATATTGAAATTAATAAAAGAAATTAATATATAAATTAAATAACACCAACAGACTGTCTAGTCATTCTGAAAGTGATTAAATAAAAATTAGTACTTACACCAACAGCATAACCAGTGCTTTCACCAATCGTGATGGCAAATATTGATGTGACAATATAAGCCAAGGACATGCCGGTGGAGAAGAAGAACTCACATTTTAGCCACGGCCATCTGTCATACTTCTCAACAAAGTGGAATGTGTACATGAGTAGTAAGAAAAGTGTCACAATATTGCCTGTCCAATATAAGATATTATAGAATATTGCTGATAGCCAAGCCCATGATATTTTGATGCATATAAAACCTGCAAAATTACAAACCTGAAAACCAAGTAAGATAAATCAAGAATCTGTAGTATTTATCCTATAATATAGGACTAAGATTTTAAAAAAGCTAAGACTACTCTATCCCCATATGATGATATTCAAAATCTTTCCCGTTTTTTTGACCAACAAATGGTCAACTAGACTATCATAAGACATAGGAAATATGGAAGTCTGTGCTGGCCCAATTCAGATGTAATGCAGCTATAGCACGCCCTCCTACATATCTCATCATTTGTCACCATTATCTTCTGTAGTTTAAATTTTATTGGCCTTGAAACCACACTTATTATTATTTATAGTCTGATATAGGTTAATTAAGCTGGATAATGACTCCTTGTCTGTCTCGTCCACATAATTGAAGAAGGCCTTATGTATTATGTTGAGATTATTGATAACTTTGATTTGTTTGTAAAAATTTGGATAGAGGCACTGAGCATCTTTCCAGCTATTTTGATAATTTTATGGTGGCATAAGAATTGTAGATGATCACGGATTGCTAACTATAGTATTTTATTTCTCCATTAGTTAGACAACACTGATTAAATGAATTAGATATCGATATTGAATAATGATTATAAATTACCAGTTCTACTACTTTTAGTATACCAGGCAATGTCTTCAGGTAGCTTCTATCAAACCTTATTATTTTTTGTGGTGGTGGCGGCGCACTTGGAGATTGTTGTGGTTGAGCGAAGTGATCGAACATTGTTAAATTAACACTATATTCTGTGTATTCCACTTGTCAAACTTCAATTTATAAATACTGTAAAGTAGGTATTAAATGCTAATCTATGGAAGCCTTGTACGAAGTTACATGTTCATCATTTCGCACTTTTTTGCATTGATAGGTAGCATTTATTTGAAATATTCTTATTCAAATGTAATAAAAATAACACTGTAAATAATATAAACGTCAATCAATGCATGACACAACTGTGGCAATTTGACAAATCACAAATCAAGACGAATGACAATTGACATGTGCACAAATGTGCAATATATTGCACACACAGACTGCAGATTGTCTGTGCATGTAGCAATGTTGCGACACTTAGTACACAGTTTTACATAAAATGTGACATTTTATATCTGACCCCCATGGTGTATGCTATTTTAAATTATCAACAAAAATTCGGTTCCATTACACTAAAAATATTAACACATTTTTATTTTCAAATTCGTACAAAACTCCGTACTAAGCACCAGGTTTGTAGCCTCATTGTATTCTGAACAGTTTTCGAAAAAATTTGATATGGCCACTAAATACTTCTTTCCATAGAGACGATATAGACAGAGAAGGGATGGCATAGGCAGTTAAGTGACAGCGACTAGCCGTCTCTCCGAATAGAGAAGGGAACATGAAAACGGTTATATCTTTGTATACAAAATCACGTATGCACATTGCCCAGACATAAACGAACGAAAAAAAAGAGTGAAAGACAGTACCTACTACATTTAATGTTTCTTTCGACTTAGATGGCCGCGTACTACATTGCCTTGTCTATGTTATCTCTATGAATAAACAACACCATGGTAAAAAAATCACAGTGATCTGCCATCACATCACACGCCGTAACGCGGCCGCGTTTTAGGCTGGCGTTCCGTCTCTATCTATATTAGCTCTATGGGTTTCACTCGGACATTAGTTTATACTGTCAGATCGATTTATAGGGATACTGAGTAGGCATCGAACAAAAGTACTCGTATCGTAGTCTTGAGGTATACGGTATACTCACAAAGTATACCTAGTCTGGTGAATGTGAATATTTTAACCAAAAAGAAAAATGATTTGTTTCCTTGCAAAGAATATTTATTACTTTTAAAATGTATTATTTTAATACATAAATATAAAACAATTAAAAATATAAAAAGCTTATCCGAATTTGTCTCCATTGGCTGCAATACTGACTTTTGAACGTTAAGGCCAGTTAGCAATAGCACGCATTCTTTCCATGGAGAGTATGGATAGTTTTAGGGACTGCAAATTATAATGGCGTTTAAAGCAAGCTGTTATGTCTAAAATCACAATGCAGCTGATTAAGGTCGGGACTACGTGAAGTGTAATCTATAGCTCTGATTAAGTCAGGAACATTCGCTTTAACCAAATTTGGGTGAATCGAGCTTCGTAATCTGATCACGAGATCATACTTGGTTATTGATCATGGTGATATTAAGGGGCTTACTACTTTCTCAAGAATGATATCTTGATACACGTGCAATGTTTTGATATTTTTTTCACAAAAAATATGGCGAAGTCAAGTGTTCATAGCTAACACCCCGTCAAACCACCACTGAAGTCAGATAATGCCCACGTTGCACACTGTCGACTAATTGGGAAGTTTTGCTGGTATGAATTCACACGTGCCCCACAAAGATCGGAGTTTTGACTCCCTACAAGCGGGTTCATCCGCGTTCCGTTAATACGGAACGAGCCTTGGAGTTGGCTATGCCGTTCCGTACTAACTAACGGTCGTTGCTACTGCCCTGCTGAGATCGAACCTGAGCGGTCTGCCTCTGGGTGAGATCGCCAGTTGACCCGGTGAAGGTGGTGACCTACGACCTAGGTCGATATTTTCTCACGCAAGGGTTACGTGGCTTCACGGCTGAGTGGTTAGATAAGAGGAGTGACAAAGAAGAAGATGTAAATTTATGGCGAGAGAGAGTAGGACAGGGTCAAACATGCCCGTTTGGGAGGCGGGGATCGCTGGTATTCACGAACACTACTATTATAGTAGTGCAGTGATACCGGCGATATCTCTTCGCGTTGGCGCTAGTGGGGAGGCCATGTGGGTGCACCGAACAGATTTGAACTTCCTGTACTAACAGGAGTCCTCCCGTTTAGTCACTCTGCGCCGGGGAGAATCTGGATCGGCCCAATCTTCGTCGTGTGCGGACGTGTCTCCTGTACGGTCGTGACGACCACCATTCCAGGCCATCCTAATAAGTTTATTCATTGCAAGGTTACTTAGTAACCAAGTGCGATTGCCCTACCGGTGTTGTAGGCACCATGAACAGCTTCCCGCCGATTGATACGCGGAGGAGGTTGTCCAAGCCCAGTCACTGCGATTTTTTGTGGAGATTGTGTAGTCCCGAGTGTGTCGTCATGGATGGCGCACGCAAACCAAGTGCACCGAAGAAGCCGGTGGCGCGCTCGAGGTCGACCTCACGATCTCGCGCGTCGAAGACTTCAGGTGTATCGTCTAGAAGAACGCCCCTCAGCCAGAGTTCCGGGAAGCCAGGGTCGAGCATGCCTCACGGAAGTGCGTTGCCGGCATCGTGGCGGAAAGAGTTGATCCATCCACCTGGATGCAGCCCAGCGGCACCCTCCGGAGAGTTCGGTCCAGCTCCGACCGGCATGGGACATGCCTCAGATATGTCGCCAATGATGAAGACGAATCTTCCCCGCGAGAAATACAGTGGAATAGTGGACATGATCCGTCAGGGATGCTCCCCCTGTCATCTTCACCGAACAGCACAGCCCGTCCATCCCTGCACGTTGACTCCACGCCGAGTAGCAGGAACTCGAGCCCGATTCCGCCGCGGCCATCGCCACCTGCACCCGAGCCGCTTGAACAGCGCAGCCCACCGCGAAACCCACGACTGAAGACCGCCGCGAAGCACACGCACTGAGCCAGAATCCACCGTACCATTGACCAATCCACCGACAAAGCGGTATGTACACCTGACTGCAATCGTATCATCTTCGTCTAAACAGGCGCCTGCGGCCCGTTCATTCGCGGCCGCAGCCACACAGATGGAGATAGACTCCACGCCTGAACCGTTCCGACCCACATCACCGGCCGAGAGCGAGACGGTAAATCCTGCTGTCGCAACCGCCTAGCAACGCCCTTTCGATAAGTTACCGCGCTACCCGCCATTGGTTGTCGAGCGCCTGCCGGATTCGGTGCAACACTTTGCGGAGCTGTGCAAGCGCCCCGGCCGGGCGTCAAACGCGCGCCCAGCGGTGAAAGGCGTTAGATATACACCACGCGACGCCGACGAGTATCGCATAATCCAGCGCTACCTGTGCGAGCTGGAGCGTACACAAGGTGTCGTCAGGTATTCCTACTCACTGCCGACTGATGAGGCTGCCAAGGTGGCCATAAGAGGCCACCAGAGCTGGAGCGGCTCGGCTTCGAGCCCCAGTTCGTCCGCCACATCCAACCAGATCCCCGGGTTGATCATATCGGCATGGCGCGGCCACAAGGGGCCCGCGAAGTGCCACAGGTGCCAACAGTTCCAGCACTCAAGCGCCCACTGTCACCGCCCGATAGTCTGTGTGCGATGCGGCAGTGGGCACCCCATCCATGACTGTTCACATTCGACATCGGATCCAGCAATGTGTGCTAATTTCTCCGACGCGGCAATAACCGCTCATGCCCGGTGAATGTGCGAGGCAAGGAATCGCCGTGTGGGGGCCCACGTACCAGCCACCTGCGCCCGCACTCGCTCCGGTGCCCCATGTGGAATTGCCATCACCTTCAGCGCACTAGCTAATGGTAGCCGCAACCGGCGAGGCCACAGAGGAAGAAACGTAGACGGAGACCGAAATCATCAGCCTTGAAGCCGCCACGCCAATAGACTCCGACAACGAGATGAAATGCGACACCCAGACTGTCAACCCGGCTGCGCCCGCTGAGCAATCGGCATCGCCGCCAGTAAAGCCAGTCCGCCGCTTAACTCGCCGCGCATTACCAGTGCGTCTCTTATAGGCTGCAAGTCCTAAGTCATCTCTTAAAATACGCGACTTGGTTCTAGGTGCTATGCTCATTTCCCAAGATAACATATTTTGTTTTCGGACAGGATTTCCCAGGAGGAAAGACAATAAACAATTGTATAAAAATGCCAGATTCCAAATACAAAAGTAATATTTTTTTTGTTTGGAGAGGACTGATAATGGTAACTAGTAAGTAACAAGGTACTGTTGTGCGATACCAACTCGATACTTAATTTCAAGGTATCGATGTCGAAAGATCTTGGATCGTGGAAGTAATTTTAGTTACTAGTTAAACATCCCTAGATCTGAGATGAACGGAGAAGACTAAATACAAATTTGTGATTTGCGATTTGCGTCGCTGATTTTAAACTTGTACAAATTGTCGGAATCGTGCATTCATTACACAATTAAAATTCAGTGATTGTTTCTGCACGTAAACGTAATTAGAAATACAACATGGGTCCAGCAATTAAGTAACATAGCAATATTTTTATGATAATTTAATCACTACATAAGGACAGAAAGTTTCGTTCCCAAATTTATTGTACCAAAATTTGAATAAATATTTGCATGTAATGGGAGATAGAGATTGGAGACCATTTATTTATGGCGGTCTAGCGTCAATTGTTGCAGAATTTGGTAAGATTTAACAACATAACCTATAAACTGTTATTGCCAATTATTTTGAGTTTGTTCTGTTTCACTCTTTAATCATTTTAATTAATTGTAAGTCTTTAATGATACAATTTTGCCTGGATTTTAAAATAAATATAAGTTAGCACTCGGGTCATGACTTTAATTATTATTGTTACCAGCCAAAAGATGTCCACTGCTGGACATAGGTCTTTCCTAACTTAACTCCTTGTGACTACCAAATCATGAGATCACTAGATAAATTTGGCCAATAATCTTAATGAGAAGAGAGAAGAGTGGCAACTGGTGGGCTTATTTTTGTTAGTGTTAAAGGTGTTATTGTATTATGGTGGTTAATCATTTAATGCTAGGTGATAAGACTGTATTGCAGATTCTTTTTTGCTGCTAAAGGACCTAACTAACGTAGTAGACACATAGAATTAATTACAGTAACGTTTTTAGGCACATTTCCTATAGACACAACTAAGACTCGACTTCAGATTCAGGGTCAGAAAATTGATCCCCGCCATGTGCAGTTACGTTACACTGGGATGGTTGATTGTTTTGTGAAAACATCACAGGAAGAAGGAGTTAAAGCATTATATTGTGGGTAAGAGTGGAACCATGTTTTGTAAAAATAAATTATTAAATTATATTTTTATGAGAAATAACTTTTAGTATGTATAATTTGTGTTATTTTAAACTGTAATGCTCAGTATTATGGCTCCTGGAGCATACATGTAAGATTACATAAGAGGTCTTAAGAATGGGGATGTCTCACTGGTGATAAGGAAGGCTATACATGTGCAAATGGTTAATTTTAGGCTTGTCCTGTTATGTTTTTATTGTATAATGTGGGGGCAGTAACCAAAGCCAACTAACAATTCCTATTGATATCTGCATTATTGTTATGCAGATGTGTAGCCCTCCATTCCTCCTATCCATTTTGCATTAAAATATATGTGATGTAATGATGATTTTTGACACTGCTTTTTCTCTACCTACCCTTTGGATAACTTGCGTGAAGAGATGTTGTTGTTACTTGCTTGATAGATAATGGAGAAATTGTCAATTGATCATGTCAGGAATAAATAAATTTTATGATGAGATGATTATAGCAATCATATATTATTTGATCAACTGTCCAGTATATAATAGAATAGAATTTTAACTCAAAAAATAATTATTTTCTTTTGTCATTTTACTTTATCTCAAGAAGTATTTTGTCTATTAGTAGACAGGCAGACAGATGGTATGAGCAATATAGAGTGTGACTTGACTGGGCAGAAAGCAGTGAAAGTTTTATGTTTACTTAATATTATATACTGGGAAATTAAATAATTTTAATTTATCTTTATAAATTAAATACATAATTGTATTTTCTGGTTTGTGACATTTACATATTCATTATAATCTCTAAATATTGTATTGTGTAACCTTTATTGCATGTTCTACTTTATCTAAATTATTGTTTGCAGTTGAGTTACGTCATTCAATGGTTTCTGCTAGTTTGTGCAAAACATTGCTGTATTCTGCTTTAATTCACATTAACTATTGATAATAGAATGAAAATATTTTATTCACAATGGGATTTAACAAATATTTTTTTTCTCTTTAAACTAATAAAGAAAAAAGAATTAAAACTATTACTATATATAAGAGAAATGTAATCATTTGGAAACTCTTTTGATTCAGATTGTAATTACTTTCTTGGTATCAGCGCTAGTAGTACAGAAATGCTTGTTGAACATATCTGGTGACAATGCTACTTCAAGAGTCTAGGTCACTGACTAAAGACATAATGTATCTTTAGCATGTTGTTTGTTTGAATTGATTGTGATCTCAGAAACACACATGTGGAGTACATGTGTTTCTGAGATCACATAATATGAAGAAATTTGTTTGATCATGTGATTGCCGTAGACATTATTCTTCCTTAATAACATATATTTCAAATCTCTACGTGAATTGTATAGCTATGGCTTAATAGAGATTTCTTACATAACAGGATCTAGGGGTCAGGTTGGGAACCTCATCTTGTCCATGGTGCATAGCGTAGGTCTGGAAAGTCACTTAAAAAAAAGAAAGTGGTCAATACATACAATCCACAGGATAAACCTGGGTGTTTTACCTGTGGATTCCACCGCTTCTGATATAACACGACTGCACGAAACGATAATGCACATTGTCCATTCTTGTAATCTCTACCATAATGATCAATAAAATATTTTTAATTGCAGAATCTGGCCTGCGGTATTGCGACAAGCTACGTACGGCACAATCAAGTTCGGCACGTACTACTCGCTCAAAAAGGTTCTCGCCGCTCGTAGAGAAGATGGAGGCAGCAAGGAACACCTACCCACCAACACCTTCTGCGCGGCCTTCGCCGGGGGATTGTCCAGTGCGATCGCCAACCCTACGGACGTGCTCAAAGTACGCATGCAGGTAATATGAAAATTTTGTAAATAATTTTACAGCCCTACCTGCCTTAAGTTAGGGTGACAACATATCACCGTAAGCCTTTAAGTAACAATGCCCATAGACATCCGTAAACCTTAAGACACCAATATATCTTGTTAATTTGACAGCTAGATCCACAGAAGTGATGATAAAAAGTATAGTATGGTATAATTCTCGTGATATGCTCACAAACAAACACAGCATCTACACATAGTTCATAGTTAAGACGACAATTTATATTTTCGTATTTGTGTGGTGACATTGAGAATCTGTATTTGTTAATGTTTTTTTTTGTGCTAACTCTGAGGGAGTTTCAATTATAAATTTTGAATTTATTTTGAAATCATCAGTAAAGAACGTCGTGTCCCAGGTGGGGTCGGAGAAACGCAACCTGGTAAAGTGTTTCGCGGAGATCTACCGCTTGGAGGGGTGGGCGGGGCTCTGGCGGGGCGTGGGGCCAACGTCGCAGCGCGCCGCACTCATCGCCGCAGTCGAGCTGCCCGTGTACGACTCCTGTAAGCGCCGCCTCGCGCCCACACTGGGCGACGCTCCACTCAACCATCTCCTGTCCAGTGCGCTCGCCAGCCTCGGCAGCGCGCTCGCCAGCACGCCGCTTGACGTCGTACGGGTCAGTACACGCACACACCCAAACATATATGTACTTACAAGTATTGATACACACAAGTGCACTTTCACGTATCCCTACACGTCAAGGTTTTCTTTCTAACGAGCACTATTACACACACGCATATGTAACGTGTTAACTAGCCCTACGTTTCAGAAGCTTTACTGCAACCATGGTCACGGATGGACCCACCCGACTCACAAAAAAAAAATTGACGTAAAATTAAGACATCAATATGTTATGCCATTTATTTCAGACAAGACTTATGAACCAAAGAAGAGTTATCGATAGTACAGTGAACCCTCATGAAAGGCTCTACAAGGGGACCATCGACTGCTTCATGCAGGTAATCTTTTAGCATATTATATGTCGAGAAGTCAGTCTTAGGTGGACCAAGAGCACTAGAGCCAGTGTCACTTGACTACAAAGCTTCTGAGAGCTAAGTAATATAAGAGACGATCTCCGTTCACGAGCCGGTGCGGGATGGATGCGAGTAGCAGGAGATCGGTCGTCTTGGCGCTCATTGACAGAGGCCTATGTCCAGCAGTGGACCGATAAGGGCTGATAATGATCATGATGTAGAAGTAATAAAACTGCCATTTCTACGAATAGATATAAATCACTATTTCCGTGGACACAAAAACATTTCTGAGTTTTCTCTTAAATAAAATGGGCCTTAAATCGTTTCTTATGTATGAAAAAAATGTGACGAGTAAAATCGTATCAAACAGTATCCGGAAGAGCGTAGCATTTTACCACAATTCAGTTGCTTAAATCTCTGAAACCACCGCGAGATGATTGCTCCGCACCACAGGACAACCCCACTAACTCCGGGATACTGCAAAGGGGTCAGGTTCCACAAGGTACAAGGCTTAACCATGGTGGGACTACCTTCTGTAATGACCATTAGTCTAACAGTACCTAAAAACATTAATACTATTTGTATACAGTTGTTTAAAGGTTAAAGTTGTTTAATGGAAAAATTAAATTGTTATTACTATCAAAACCGGTTGTATTCAAAATTCGTAGGATGGATAACTTCGGAAATGTGCATGTTGTTCTTTCTTTAAAAATATTGTTTACGTTTCCATGCATGTATACAAAAAGCCCTTGAGGTAAACACATTTATCCATGGGCAGGACCAGATATAGATTTTGAAGGTCTGGAAAATAACTTGCGCTCCCTGATGGTTAGTTTTTTCCGAGCCTACTGCTAATAACTGCCACACTATTTCATATATCACTTGTCCTCAGACGGTGCGCAACGAGGGCGTACTAGCGCTGTACAAAGGCTTCGTACCCACGTGGCTGCGCATGGGGCCCTGGAACATCATCTTCTTCCTCACCTACGAGCAGCTCAAGCAGTTCTACTGAGACGCTTCGCTGCTGTAAACTACTGCATGTTGTACCGCGCTGGATGAGGCGGAGCTGCCCCTGGTGCACCGAGGTGGGTCCTATTTTCAAGGTGCTGCCCTTATCCGCACAAGCATGCTCGCCGCTAGGCTAGGTGCCAACACATCCTCACCATGGTTCAAGCCTTGTGGCGGTCGGGGGTTAGTGGCCTGGGGTGAAACCAGGCGAAGCCAATTGAACCGAGGGGGTTCTTTGCACCTCTTTTATAAGAAGAGGGGGCTTAAAGACCAGGAGGAGGAATCGCTCTCGGTACTCTCTTATAAGGAGAGGGGACCTAAGAGCAACAGTAGGTAGCGCTTTTGGGCAAGAGGCGAGGATGTGAACCTCACCCCATTGCACTGACGGTGGGGTTGTCTTGCAATGTGGGGTAACCCCATCTCTGGAGGTGCACCTCACTAAGGGCGGCACTGACGGAACTCGCGGTGGTTTTTGTGGGTATTCGGCACTAACTTGTGCCACGAGTCCCACACACCACTGGACCCCACCCAAGGCCGGTTAAGTCGCGCAAAATGCGCTTCCCCGCGACAATAAAAAAAGAAAGGTGCCAACTAGAACCTAGTGTCTCAACCTTACCGTAGTCTCGTTGCAGGTAACTCAGTAAAAGGAACATTCTGAAATGTTCACGAGCAACCGCAGCATGTATTTAGCGCCTATCTAGTGGATACAGCACGTAGCTAGAATTCTAGTCATTAGGCCAGTGGTCAGTAGGTCAGGGGTGGCCAATCATTGGATCGTGGTTTATGTTTGTGTCGATTGCGGCAAGGAATGACAGAAGACTTTGTACAAATTATTGACTGTTTCGTTTGAAATTTTATGATGAATATGTAACAGGTCTCTCATCAGTCTGTACTTTAAGTTATAAACAAGCTGCTGCTTGTGGCGACGTTTGCTTAGTATTAATTAATAATTAGAATATAATATTTAAATAGGTGCTAATAATGCTACGGGCCAGCGACGTGTGGACGAAAGTCCACAGGGCCTGCAGGGCCTAAAGCAATATAGCTATATCGTTTTTGACGAGATAAAATCATAAATACCGATAATGCACGAAATACGTCATAGTAACGTTATGAATGGGAGGAGCCTGCGAGCGAGAGACAGTCGACTCTTCCACTCTATCGGGGATGCTTTCACATGAGAGCATGAGCTCTTATAGTGGAATAGATTAGTCTCATCTTTAAATGTCTTAAAACCACTAACATAACGTTTTGTGTTTCAGATGAAGCCCGGGGCGGAAGAATCTAGTAAAATATTTAAATTAACTCGAGCCTAGTAAATACGCCAAGTAGATAGGAATGTGGTCGGTTTGAGCTGCACAGCTCACTATTTAATGTAGCACCTCTGTAGGTAACTCGTCTGTGCTGTGTATACGAAATTTATTGCAGTCTGTAAAGCCTATCCGAGTAGTCGAGATAATGTGTTTAATGATTCTTAATACACATTTACAAGTCGACCCTCGCAAACTCCGGAAGCGCGTTCAGCTGATTGTCGCCACACCGTGCGCGTGACGTCGGCGCCACGGTACGCTCGCTGCTCGGGTACCGTTACCTTGATACCCTAGGAGATACTTCAGTTCAGAGACCGTAATACAGCGGTGAATGACGTCACTCACTTGGACTATCTAAATCTCAGACTAGGCTGAAATCTATAGAGCATGCTTAGACTTATCTCTGACATAGGCATCTTAGCTCTAATATTACTTTAAGTAATTCTAGACTCGAGTGTAATATATCAGAAACTTAGTGTTTACTAAGTTCGGATAGATTACAATGTATGTTTATACAAAAAATAATTTTCTTTAATATTAAGCAAATTTAAAAATAAATTTTAATTTAAGTAACATTTTGTTAAATATGTTTTTTTTACTTTATGTCAATATAAAGTTAAAAGCATCAAAATAATAAAGCAACTCCACACAAATTGATTTGGCATCACTCATCAAAACTGCACGAATTCTGTTGGACAGAGGAACACCCAACACAGCACGTTAATAGCCCGTTGAGCTACGGCAAACTTGGCGGACCAGTCCTAAATGAAGAGGCCATCTATATCTATACTAATATTACAAAACAACTTAACACTTAATCGTTTGTTTAATTATTTGTTTGTTTGACAGTTTCGAATAGGCTCCGTAAATAATTAATGTTAACGTTTACGAGGCCGATATAGTCAGCTTGAGATCAGGTACATTTCGAATTAGTGAATATAAAGTGTTTTAGCTTGTTATTTCAGTCAGAGACAATTTTCTAAGCACGCTTTACAGATTTCAGCCTAAGGATAGTCCTAGGAAATCAAAGTTTTGAACCACTGCCTCTCTGGGACGCGGCACTTAGGTGTTAGTGAATTACTATTAGTTATAATATTCGTTATATCGGATAAATGCACTGTTATACTACTATTGTTAAACTATTTATTATAGGTCGTAGGTGTTGTGGACGGGAGCGTTTTAATGCTGTGTCACTTGTCTATAGAATGTTATATCAAACGTGACAGGTGTTTATATCAAAGGAACGGGAAACAAGTCTTGTAAAGGTATACAAATCGCATTTAACTGAAATTTAAGTTTTCCTCTATTCTGTAAGCGATAAGAATGCAGTGGCGTCACCATTGTTAGATCATACTTTTAATTGAAAATAGGATTCTACTAATCTTTTTACGAACCCAAGCGGTGGATTCTTAAAATGACAACAATATCGAAAGGGCCTGTGAGGAAAACTCTATTCCTATTCTAAAACGCAAACAATAAAATTGTTTGGAATGCTTGCGTGCCGGTAGACAATCCTGACGTCACTGCAGTCTTACACCAAACATACTCCTTTCACCAGCTCAACGGTAACAGGAACCCCGGAGTAATCGATCAAGTTAAAACGCTCTCGTTTTGAGGCTTTAAACGACACAATATAGCAGGGCAGGACTTTGCTCTGCCCGCTCTCCCTCGTGATGTATACCAGGCTGTTACTTGTTGTCCTGTTCACTATGTTGCATGCATGTTGCACAGGTTGAGATTATCTCTTACAAAATCAAATATTTTTTACTCCAAAATTACAATACATTTCTCTACAGTCCATAAATACCTGTGAACATCGATAATTAGACTAAACAAACAGGTTATTTGTATGTAAAAGATTTCTATTTAGTTCTATGGCAACATCAGCAAATATATTTTGTTTTAAAATACATTATGTCATAATTGAACAAATTATACAACACAACATAGGCGTTGCTGGAACACAACATCATATACAACTTCCATAAACTTCTTTCTTATTTAATGTAAAATAAATATAAACGAATATGTTCTTTGATCCTAGCCGCCGGTTCCTACCGAACGGCCGTATTTATAACTGAGCTACAGAAAGGGTGGCCAACTTGACTAGTGCTAAGATACACTTTTTAAACCAATGAAATCCTGTAGGTTCTATAAACACTTATACTTCATGAGATTATAAATGAACCAGTGAATTAATCATTTAGATACTTACATATGGATGCCTATAGACGACTAGCCGCGATTGACCAGTTGGTCACCCCTGAGTTAGAGTACTTACCATTTGTTACAAGTAAGTACCTTTTCGTCGTTACGTACCTTACATTTTACACACTTCCTACTAGGTAAGATTTGAGTAATCTCGTATTTTTCTCACACAAACTTCTAGGCGGGATTGGTCTCCCTGTTTTGAAAGTGATATTTCAGTAAGTATATTCAATATAATTTCACCGCCTCTTGTTTTGAGTTCGGTGGGAAAAATGGTTGATTGGGCGTTTGTGTCATATGTCGAGTACGGTGTGAAGTTAGTAGTGTATTTTGTATAAGCAGTTTCTTCTCTGTCTCGATGCAAAAAAATAATCTATACACTTTTTTTTAAATTGTTTTTGTTACTATTTTAAGTTTATTGTTATTTAATGTTTTTCAGTATGAAAATTCAAATTATAATTACTCGAAAAGTTGTGAATGTGGGGTTAATATATGATATCCTATACATACATAATTCAAGCATGAGTAATAAATGAAAATTAATAATTCTGATACACCGTACACCATTATTAAGTTAACAAATAAAAACATATTGAATGTGTTTGTTGACCGTCCGCTTGTGTCAATGAGAGTACACGTCCGCCATTTATAATTCTTTTCTTTATTTAAACGACATACAGTGTTGTCAAATGCTTATCGTGAAGTGTTGCTCTATCACTGAGATTTTGTCTCAAATCTAGTATTGTCTGAACTTGTCAGTCGATAAAAGTTCTTTGATGGCCCGTAATGTGTATACTGGAAATGTGTGCTGTGGACGTTATAGCATTTCACTTTCTAGGTATAGGTACAGATTATACGTACACTATTTTTCTTTGGACCGTATCGTCTCGTCGTCTTGTTGTTGCCTTGCCAACACGCACTGACGATACCAGTATCACACAGGTGTGTATGGGCGCTGCGTGATGTCGCCAGATGGCGGGCGTGTAAACGCAGACGTTCGTTCGCTGCAACTTTACGCCGTATTTTCGTATGTGGCACATAATATCGTTATCTTTTTAAAAGTTTAACTCGCGAATTTTTTCGCATTTTGTATGCATTTTTATTATTTTTAAATGTTTTACTTCACTTGTTTCATATAAACCGTAGTTATCTATTGTAAGTGTAAATATAGTGTACAGCGCTTCGTTGTGTTATAAACACGCGGCCAAACGAAAATGTTAGACGAATTGATTAAATCGAATAAATAATTTGTGTTGAGTTTTTGTTTTATTCTTAGTTACTTTTACGAGATAAGTTCCATACGAATTAGTCAATATTCTGTCTACTTTATTATAATCTCATTAACATGCCATCGCCGGCCCTGGGTGTGTTCCAGTGGAGTGAAGGGCTCGCGGAACGTTATTGAGTCAAATACCCACTAAACCACCGCGAATGCCGCCATTGGTGAAGTGCCCCGGAACTAGGGCACCTCGACGGCTAGTCAGCCTCTAAGGGACCGACGCCTCCACCACAGAGGGATTGCCCAGCACGACAGGACAACCCCACCAATTTCGGGACAGTGCAATGTGGTGAGGTTCCCATACTAGCCTTTTCCCCAGTGCGCAAAAGCGCCACCTCCTCCTGCTACCCCCTTCATATTAGCTTAGTCCCCTCTTCATATTAAAGGGGTAAAAAGCAGACCCCTCGATTCAATTGGCTATTCCTAGGTTCACCTCATACTACCAAGCCCCACCACCACGACGATGAACCATCGTGAAGAATATCGATCCTCTGCTATTCGCATCCAGTTTCAATCGGCTATCACCATCTCATCGTCATCATTACTGTTGACAGTGTACCAGTTCCCTTCTCGTGGGCTGCACTTCAGCTGATACTTGTATGGGGTCCCGTGTAGTACACAAACAAAGAATTGTTGGACATCAATTTACTGGCAAATGACCTTTCTAGAGTGGAGGCCGCGTTTGAAAACAAAATGTTGGTCGACCGTTCACCAGGTGTGAAGACGATCTCTGTACAGTAGCCGGTCCGAGATGGATGCGAGTAGCAGGAGATTGGTGGTCTTGGCGTTCATAGGAAGAGGCCTATGTCTAGCAGTCAACCGATAACGGCTGATAATGATCATGGTGAATTGACTGGCAATGCGAAATGTCAGTCAGTTACATACTTAGGATCCTATGATAGTGCGATGGCGCACCATGATGAAATTTACCCTAGAAATTTTTTAAACGGGTTTTTCCAATTAACAAGTTTTGTTTGTTTAATCAATCAAGTTTACTTTGTCTAAAACAGTTTAAACTTAAAACAATTATTATAGTTTTTGCATTTACAAATATACTTGTAAATGACCCGGCCTTACCTTATAATCGAAATAAACTTTAGCCTACATTTTAAGTTGTACCAAATTACACTTACCTATGCCAAGTTTCATCAAAATTATCATCGACCGCGGACAAACATCGTGAAATGAGATTTTTACATATAAAGATTTCGAGAAAAATAAGGGAATTATTTTGGAGACCTCATCCTCCTTACTCGCGAGAAAGTCTCATTCCTTCTGTCTACAGACGTCACCCCATGTCAAAGCTATAGTAATACAGAACCAATAACAACTAACAATGGCCCAAGACAGTAATGAAATAGATTGTGACTTGGTTGAGAGGGACCGCGGTTTTTGTGTGTGCGACGGTGGACCCACGTTGAGTATTCTTAACGACGTGCGCCGAGCCTACGAGGAGAGAATGGAACTGATTAGCAGAACCGGAGGGTCGAAGAAGCTGCAGGTATCAATGACTACGTATTACTAGTCAGTCTGCTGTAGAACGTCGAAGCACAAAAGATAATATAGATACTCCATGCACTTTTTTCCTATGTTATATACACTACATGGAAGAATTGCTACTCGAAACATTTTAAATGTACTTTTGTAATGATTCCAGGTTACTGTAGTATAGTATAGTTATTTGTATGGCAATGACACCATTGTCTGTCCGCTTATTTATGATAAATTAAAACGGTACTTTTCCAATTTATATAATTATGGTCGTTACCCAAATAATACATTGTTTTTAGCTTAACAGAGGCAAGTGTGTCCTGGTACTGATTTCTTGATTACATAAAATGTATCACATTCGCGTTGTGTGACTTATGTACATATACCTTCCTTCTTAATCCTTTCTATTGTATGTTTTGAAGTGAAATTCTAGATGTCTTATTAATATTATACAAATAAGATTTTATGACGTAATGTTATTACACATTCTTAAATGTTATATCTTTGTCCGAATTACCAGCCAAAATTATTGAACAATATAATACATGCTTTTCAAATATTTACCTACTGATGACGGTAAGTTGAGAGGGTAAAATAAGTTACCATTATACATATATCTAGAAGCTTGACATCTTGATTAGAAGCCTGTCGTTAAAATTTGCCTTAAGGATTGAGAAATAGTTTGTACATCATACATCTTAACTATGCGTTCCTTGTCATCCACGCATACAATAGTCACAATAGAATTTAGCTTAGTTTAAACGTAACAGATGCAAGTGGAGTTACTACAGGCCTGGGTGGATGACTTGACGCAACAGAACACGCTGCTCTGCCGCACGGTCGAAGAGCTGGAGACGGAGATCACCGCGAAGCTGGTGTACGAACGACGCAGTCTTTCAGAGGTTCGTGGCACTAGCGTACCGTTATATTTATTTGTCGTGTTGTCGTAACGTGGCACTGGGATCTTTGATATGAAGTTCTAACTATCTTATTTCATCCACTACTCAATCTTCCATTGGTAGGCAAAGTCAGCTGATCCCTTGCTATTCGTATACTACCTAAAATATTATTGGTTCCGGACGACAGTCTGCCAATATTATGTTTTTTGATATACCATGCATCCTAGAGCCTTATTTCTACTTTACGATACTTCCTACAAGTTACATGTGATCTGTTTTTTTTTTTTCGGAGGGACCTAATACTGATTGGCGGCGCTAGTCCAGCCTCTGGTTATATGTAGACGATAGGGGGACAGACCCCCTCTTTTCCCGCAGATGGGAAGAGATGAACCGGGTTGATTGTGGGCTTACCCTATAGTAATTATTTTTGGGACCGAAAAGGGGGAAGCGGTCCCCATCCCCATTCTAGTGGGACGGCGCGCGCACGATGCCGTTTAAGTTGCGGTGTCGTGGATAAGGATAATTGAGCTCGTTTAGTGTTTGGCTTATCTGAGGAGGCCGGCCTCCTCGCGCCCGCCTCTGACGGAGGGGGTAGATTTGCACTACAAATCGGCAAAAGCCGTATTTTTAATTTCTTTATTATTAGAGCTCTCTAAGGTCGCGTTATTTTATTTCTAGCAATCTAAGCTCTCGACTTACGGTTTCGAACCCGGGCTCGTTTCCGTAAGCGGTGTGTGAGTTTGACATTCTATCAGTCATACGTTATATCTGTGTCACTATATGTAAGATTTCATCGCTCGACCGGTACGAGCGGTGTCTATCGTATTGGTTCTAGCAGGGGAGAATGCATTTAT
The DNA here is from genome assembly GCA_017140195.1 of Eumaeus atala. Lineage (NCBI taxonomy): Eukaryota > Metazoa > Arthropoda > Insecta > Lepidoptera > Lycaenidae > Eumaeus > Eumaeus atala. The sequence continues at coordinate 365,068 of JAFELO010000092.1, read as the reverse complement.
GCACTGTCCAACCGACCCAAGGGGGCCTGAAGAGTTTGTCGGGTCAGGTCGTGTAGCGATAGCTACTACCTACTACCGACGAAAAACCTGCTATCCGTAGGTTGGCCCTATTGGCATTTTACTGCCGGAGCGTGTCTTGGTGTGTCTTTGTTTGTGTTCTTGGACGGACTTTGCTACTGCTATCGCGATCGCGTCGTCGGCGTCGTACAATACGTGCTTCGGCCGACGGTAACGGGAGTCGGTTAATAACGTCGGGTCGTATTCTGACGTTTTAACGATTAATTTATTTTTGTTATTAAGGGCACGGTCAAAGAACTTTTGAGACAGCTCTTTGAAGTGTCCTTTTATCGAGGTCAATTGAGAGTGACAATGTAAGTCGATGTTTCGGAAATATCACGGGCATCCAGTAGCCAATCTATTTTGCATTTTCTGCAAACGTTCTGTTTAGATAGGGGATATGTGCGCGAATGCTGCACTGCAATACGACAAGATCGGTCGAATGCATGTAATATACAAAGTGAGCTTATGTCTAAACGCCATTTTGCTCTTTTTGTTTATGAGAGGATAAAGTTTAAAAAGGACGTATCGTGCCTTTTTCAGAACGTCATCTATGTGATTCTTGAAGCTCATCGACCTATCGACAGTCACTCCCAAGTATTTCACCGTCTCTGCTCTAGGTATCTCGTTGCCGTAGAGAAGGACGGGAGGCATGTTACCTCGTCTATGCGAGGGGCGGTTTTTTGAGAAGAGTATGGACTTACTCTTCTCCGAATTAACCTCTATTCTCCATTTTAAGAACCATTCACCGAGTTCGGTGACGGCTTTTTGGAGTAGTTTGGCTCCGTAGTTAGGGAGGTATCTAATGTACAGTGCGGTGTCATCCGCGAACATCGCCAGCTGGACGCTGGGGTGTCGCGGTATGTCGCTGGTGTACAGATTGAAAAGGGTGGGAGAGAGAACCGTTCCTTGTGGACAACCGGCCCTGAGGGGACGAGGGGGGACATGGTGCCCTCCACTCTGTAGCGGAACTGCCTGTTCGCTAGGTAGCTGTTTACTATCAGTACCAGCCTGTCAGGCAGTCTTAACTGGTATAGTTTGAAGATGAGGCCTTGATGCCAAATCTTGTCAAACGCCTTTGCTACATCAAAGAGGACAGCGGCCGTGCCGCGTGGCAGCCCTGTCTTTGGAGTCCCGATGGTACGTACTCCGTGAGGCGGTGTACTTGTTGTGAGCAGCTGTGGCTGTCGTGAAATGCGAACTGCTCGTCTATGAATAGGTTTTTCTCTCTTATCACGCTTTTAAGGTGTGCGAGAATTATCCTTTCATAGATTTTACCTAGCGAGCTTATGAGACTTATGGGCCGGTAACTAGTGGGCTCCACCCGGGGTTTCCCCGGTTTGTGTATGCCGATCACTATGGCTTCCTTCCATACGTCTGGGAAAGTGCATTGCGCCAAAAGGGCATTAAAAATGCACACTAGGAGGTGTATAATAACGGGAGGCAGCTGTTTCAGCGCCTTGTTGGTTATTCCATCAGGCCCGGGGGCCCTCTTTGAGTGAAGGTTCTTTCTTAGATCCTTTACTTCTTCTGTGTCCGTCAGACGTATGATCTCATCATCATCATCCGGTGGCACAGCCAGTCGGGCCGTTACTATACTTTCTACCTCTTTTATGTGAGAGGGGTCTGTGGGGAGGGAGCTAGGAGTGCATTGACTCTCTAGTGTATCGGCTAGACACTCCGCTTTTTCGTCATCATCTAGTGCATGTAATCGATTTACGCGATTTAGTGGTGGCATTTGAGCCACCGGTTCGGACTTCATAGCCCTCTCTAATGGCCAGTAGGCCGTGTGAGACGGCGATTGTTCGCTGACGAAGTGATCTCCCGTTTATGAATTTTGGTATAGCCTTTTTTACTTCTCTTTCGAGTTTTCGGAGGGCACATGTGATCTGTATCAAATACAATATACTTATATAGATATTGTTACAGACCTCGTTTTTATGAACTAATTTTGTTCTGTTCATGATCACGTATTGACTCGGCTGGTCAGTAGGGAAAAACATATTTATCGACAAATTATACGTTCCTAGTTCTCCACCAATATCGTTTAATTATTGGTTTCCTAGTGATATATGTAGGTGCATGGAGATATTTTAGTGAATATTAAAATTAGGTCGGTAGGTACTCAAACGCATTGATCAATGTTCGCCAATTTGGTTTGATTTACTACGTACATTTTTTTCTACACTTACTAATATATGGTCTCCATCTAATATGCCTATTCCAACCAAGGATCGAAAATATTCCCGCTACATAACATAATTGCTCTAAACGAACATTAAATGCAAGATTTCTTATTGAATGATTTTCTATTGCCGTCAAAAGTTCGAGAGTTAATGAGTAACGTGGAATGTAGACGGTGTGTGAATTGCGGACCGAGACATCAGTGCTCCGCCGACGACTAGCTCGGAAGGACTCCGACGTGCGAGGTCTGTTGGAGGTGCTGAGGAGGCTGCGAGAGTTCGACTACCGCACCTTAGAAGGGATACACTTCAATGACGTCACAAAATCAGATATTTTTGGATCGGAATTATGGTGAGTAGATTGTTTTATGTGGTGATAAGAAATGGAACCAATAATGATAAGTAGGCAGAAACCATCTCCGAGTAAAACATCAAGGTATTATGTTATGCTTTGACTATTACCTAAATTTCAGATTTACTTTCGTTTATTACAATAATAAGAATTGTTTATTGAAATTTAACATTCGGATAATTAATCATTGTTTATTAATAGATATATTATTGTTCGCAGGCAACAAATAGGACATGATCAAGGAGATGTAAATCGAGGCAGAAACTAAATCCAACAACTGGCGAAAATTTTATTCTTGTATATTTTTTTTACATTTTTTGTAATACATCCTTTTTTTCGATTTTTGTTTTATATTCATTCAATTTTAGTCTGGCTACAAGCAAAGCAAGTAGATAAGTATATATGTAGGTTAATTGAAGAAAAAAAATGGTAAAAGAAGATAAAAAAAGAAACCTGGTAATGGATGATTACGATCACAAATAAATGAGAATAACTTATTTTCATAAATTCAAGGAGGCAATCTCAGCTATGAAGTTGGAATTTATTTTACTTTCTCTAAGGATTTTATAATTAAAATTAAAAACGGAACGCTTTTATCACTCTGTTCTCCGCCTGCCTAAGTGTCCACCTGTCCGTTTGTCAAGATTATTTTCCTTGGAATGCGACGAACAGTCGAACTGAATTGGTCTTGTCAAATACCGAAACCGGCAATGTCTTGAAGCACAGAAAAAGTACAAGCTTTCTTTTTCGGACCTGAACTTATGCTGTAGAATCGAAGATAAGCCCATCACACCTTCATCGAATAAAAACAAACTTGTCAACGCAACCAAAAGACACGAGTATTTTCGATGTCGTACAGCGTAAGGCAATTAAACGATGAAATTTGCCAATAAAAGGGATAAAATAGAAAATGGATAAGTTGTAATTACAACCCTTGAAAAAAATCCGTTACAAACTTATATTTGTAGGCTCCTTTCATACGAAATGGGTGCAGGCACACTAGAGATAACGACCTATTACCAGGCCGCTGGCAGGTCTTTTGGTTTTTATTTAGAATAATAACATGGTGCTTTTTGGGAGAGGCATATGTCAGCAGCGATCGTCCTCTACCTGCTGCTGCTGATGCCGATAATTTTAGAATATATTTCTAGATCCACGCTAGCTTTTACTGAAATGTGTCAATTTGTTTAGAGAGGTCAAAGCAAGAATATGTGCGAGGCGGCGAAAGAATTGAAATCGCTTAGTGAGAAACTAGAAAAAGAAAATCAACTAAAAGAAAGGTAGCAATTATAATTATTCTTTAGTCTTAGACTACTAATATTTTTAGACACTAAATAAGATGGAAGCTACTCTGGTCATTGTCTTTGACTAGGTTTCCACATTTACAGGAGACTACTAAATTAATGAAAAGCGGGATAAACGTTAATTACACACCGCGAGCTCTGTTTAAATAAATTAAATAATAAAATTAAGTAAAAAAAAAAAAAAAAAATTCATCACATTATTCCGCGATGGTACCATCACGGAATAATGTGATGAATTTTTTACCATGTACCATCGCGGAATAATGTCATGAATTTATTTTATTTCTCTCTTAGAAGTCCCTCTCTTCGTTAATTCAAAAAAATTGGGTACAATGCGTGTCTAAGGAGCGGTACAGCTAAAGTTATCTAAAATAATTAGTTTTTTCTTTTTAAAAAATCGACATCACTTTACTTTCCGAGAAACTTGTATCACAAGTCAGAATTATACAAAAAATCTGTTATTATTTATAAACTTGACCTGTGTCAATTTAGTATGTGAGTTAAAACAGATGAAATATTTCTATGTATGTACAATGTGTGTAACTCACTGATCTGAAGCACACTGTATTCTAACATTGTTGCACAAGTCCGTACTTGAACTTATTTTCTCTTAAAGGGAAATCAGGAGATTAAAGAAAGAAGTACAAGACCATGAACAAACGATACAGAAATTAAATGTCGAAAGCTGCAGAAACAGCAATCAGGTGTATGTATGTCTTGCCATTTTACTTGACTATTCTTTAACTCCCAAATTAAACATCACAAACAGATCCAGATAAAAGGTGAATCTATGTTAGATACTAGAAGGAGACTTTAAATTATTTTCAGACTATAAATTACTTAAAAATATTCACAGGTTAATAATATAGTGTCAACTAGTTAGTCTACACTTAACTCTTAAGTACCACTAGGTCACGGACAATATAGGTAAATATTAAGTACTTCTAACCGGAAGCTGTGAAACCGACATTTGTGTTTTTTTTTTGCCACTTTCTTTCGATTCCTAACACGCCAACCCAAACTTGCGAAGCGCAATATCCTTCAAATGGGTTTATTTTTGTTGCGAGAAAATATAAATTATTAGTAATTCACTACAATAAAACTACTTTTAAGAATTTTACCACGGTTTATTTAATCATTTAGCTAAACTATGGACAGACGTCCACCCGTGGTTGCTGTAAAGCTTCTGAAATGTCGGGCTAGTTAAATAATTAAATACTCAAAGCCCAAACCGCGATAAAATCCGTAAGAGTATTTTTATTGTAATGTGTAACATCCGCGTAAGCTTATTAGTAGTTAGTTTTGTTTTGTGTCGTTTGCAAAGATGGCAGAAGTTTTAAGATTGTAACTCTTTCAGTGAAATTACTAAGATGGACGCAGAGGTGACGGCAGACCTGTGCTGCGGCACCATACAGAATGTAAGTATACCAGCCTTAATATAACACATTAATACCATCAGTCCACACACATCTCATGTACTGACTAAAATAATCTGAAGTTGTAAATAGGTACAATTAATAGTTTTCTATAAACCCATCTTTATTTTGATATTGGTTTGTTTTGACATTTAAACATTGAAGATTTTAAGAGTTAAATGTTTGAAATTAACCTTTGTTATTTGTGGATTGTATCTTTAGTATGTACAATCTAGAAATCTTAGTATTAAGTCTTCCAGTATATAATCGTATGCATTGTGATGAGTTCAATTGCAAAACACTAATTTGAATATTTATACTGAAATCCGCTGCATCAGTATTTTGTGATTTTTACACCCGTTTTAACGGCGTAATGTCGTATATGTAGACATCGAATCCTAAGAGCACATAGACAATGGGTTTTAGTCTTTTTAATGATGTTATTTGTCACAATGTATGGACGTTGGGTGTCATTATGGGCTCTTTACGGTGGGGTCACACAATCGGAGCCTAGCCAGTTGTAGTGCATTGTTTCTGGAGCAGCGCAGCGAAGAGCCCGAGCCGGACTACACGGGGCTGCTGCGCAGGGACACGCGCCTGTACCGGGAGCGCATACAGCATTTGGAGGACAACTTGAAGGTACGTTATATTTGAAAACCACTAACACTTAATACTAATGGTTGTGTTTGCGTGATATCGTAGGTATCACGAGAGGCAAGTGATGAATATGACGTGACACTTAGTCTGTAAGCGAAAAATACCCACTAACAGCCAACGTATACTGTGGCAGCAAATGTATAGGTACCAACATTCGCTAGTCCGGTAAACTATAGGGGCGGATGCAATAGCGTCGCCAACCAGTAGTAGGTCCTTCCGAAAAAAAAGGTACCAAACCTTTGAAAGGGTTATTTTTATACACCAAAAATTTATTGGGAATAGATAGTTAATATTAAAGACAGTGACTTCAATTGTTCTGCGACTTCTAATGTAACTCTATACATTATTTTAAATGGTTTAAAGCCTTTGTTGTACTGTCGTGGCATTTGTAAGTCTATGTTGAAAAACACAAACACCGCCTCGCCCCCAACCTCGCTCAGGCCAAGGCGAGTTTGTAAAATTCTATCGGAAAATTAAATTAATATTTATTTTTTAAAATGTAACAAATTTTCAGAAGCCATCGGAATAAAGCTGTTGTATGTTATGATGTATCTTCATTCCTATGGTGGATGGTGTTTTAAAAATAACAACGTAGTGTTCAGAATCCCTTTTAAATTTACCAGAGAATTGCGAACCCTTAACTTAACTTTTGACTTGATTAAGGTGGCGGGACGCCGCTGGATGCAAGTGGCTCATGGCTGTAACCTGTGACGCTCTATAGGGAAGGCCTATATCCAGCAGTGGATGTCGTCCGGCTGATGATGAATTTTATTTTTCTTAACAGCCCCACACATACAGAATTACTAGGTTAGAACTGCCAATTATAGTGTCAATTTCGTTGGGATAGCCTAACGAAACTGGACACAATAATTTATTCCTTATGTATTAAATTTGAAAAAAAAAACTTTCGGATGAAAATATAATTTTACATCCGGATCTTAAAGTTTAAGATACGGATATAAAATTATATGTTTGTGGTTGTGCAGTCCCGGTGCGAGAGCGTGGCAGCACTGCGGGGGGCGTCAGTGTGGCTAAAAGAGGAGATGCGAGCACTGCGCTGGGTGTGCGGCGCGCTGGAGCGGCAGCTTCACGAGAGCGCGAGGAACCTGCACTTCCGAGACATGATCATACTCGAGATGCGGTACCAGCTGCGCCGAGCCAAGGCTAAGGTGCACGCTTATTGCATACGAACATGGGCTGGGATTACCTGCATATAGGTGGATCGCAGGGTCGGGTAATATGCAGGATTCTTAGAAAAACTGTCGCTTAGGTCCTAATTAAAAAAAAACTACTTTTGACGACTACTGAGGCGGTGAGACAACTAGCATTACACAACAGACAACAAGCATGCTCATAATGTCATGTCAATGTGTAAGAAATTATTTTTATGCCTCGGACAGAATATACGTAATGACCTGTAGACAATATACACCGTCAGATTCCCCAGGTGGTTAGTTACATGCACACTCAGAAGACCGATAACTCGAACGCCAAAATACACAGTCGATTAGCATTTAAATTATCAAAAGGTAACAAATAAAATAGCATCAATATTAGTTATTTATAATTATTACTTTATTCGTGTAGTCGATGACACAGTGGATAGAAAATTATACAAACTCTCACGTACTTATAACATGGACTGGTTTTCGATCGGGTGTTAAAAATAAATGGGTAAAATCCTACAGCTTACGGGATCCCTGGAGCCCCGCTCGAGGTCTCCGGAACGTCGCCGGTCGAGCTCGTACGAGGCGCTCACCATTTCGTGCGTGCGGCCGCAGCGGCGGACGCGCCGCTCGCTGGAGACCTGCGAGTGCATCCAGGCCTACAACGGCTCGGGCGATGACAATATTATGTCGTCCAAATGATACACTTCAACATTTTAATATCAAATTTATTATTTTATTGTTTGCTATGTAGTAACATAATAATTTTACACGAACTTGAGCATTTTGAAAATGGAGTATACACGTCACTTATCTAATCTAATACATTTAACTAATTGAAAAGGCTGTTATTTAAAATTTGCTTTCGATATTTATTCTACTACTTATTTTGTAGGCTTTTTTAATGTTTTTTTAAGCTGGCTGTAATAATTTAATAACGTTATGATTAAGGCGAGCTAAGCGAGTCCTTGACTTACCCACAACTGTCAAGCGCAGGTACCGCCAAAGGTACAAAAAAATTTAAATACAAATGAATAAAAAAAATGTAAGCGACCTCACGAGCCCTTGTAAAAATGCACTTACTAAGAGTACTATTAAGTTTTTAATTTGCTTGTTTTTATATTTTAACGCTAGGATATAACACAACTGTGTCTAACTATCACGTTCTACCGTTTGCCAGCAGTAGCAACTGGTGATAATTTTGGAATGAGAATTGAGTTTTGACTAAGTATTGCCACGTGTGATACATAAATTACTGTAGGAACAAGGCTCTTCTCTATTTAAAGAGCGACATCTGGTAAGCTTTTCTTTAATAAATGTGTGTGGACTGATATTACTATTTATTATAACTTATTCTATAATAATTGTATATTAATTTGTTGAATAATAATTCTTTGTACTGTAAATCAATTGCTAATAATTAATATATATTTTTTTTTTGTAAATTTATATTATATCCGATCTGGACCGACAGATCCGATTTGTAATGTCCCTGGTGTGTCAGCAATTTATTTTCCCACCCAATGATCAATGTTTGCGGATAATTTTTCATATTACTAAATATGCTGACGATCACACGTCGCGTTGCAAGTCAGGCTTGTTCCTAGCTACAAACGCAACTACACCTGCCCACGCCTCTTAACTATACTGGATACCCTCACAGACTAGACATAAGATAGATAATATACCCAATTTCAGTCTGGTCCGGTGACGTCCACGCCAAATACAAGTGCAGAGTTCCTCACCACGAGTGTGAACGACCACGATATATCTATAGTGGAGCGCGTAAGTTACAATTGTATATTGTAGTATTGATGATAGCACCATTACATGGCAATTTGGCAAACATCCATGATAGCTAACATCATATGGTCTCCGTGCTGTCGCGGAAGAGCGTAATCGTCAGTAATCGCCGATAATGAAGAGGAGCAAATCAGTCTCGTGGCAGACGATCATACACGATCCGCCGCGGGTACCGCCGAGTGTACACGAGTAAACCCCTCTACACAGGCGTGCTCGCTCCTTATAGTCTAATCGGCAATAATGAAGAAGTGCAGCCACAATGGCAAACCCGCAAATTATTGCGGCCCCGTTACCGAGGGGATAATCGTTCCCTTGCGACCCTGCCCGGGCTATGAGGTTCGCCTCGATGCCCGTAACTTCCACAGATTTCTGTGGAGATGACCAGCAGTGAATGAAGAAGAGCCATTATGTTACTTTTTTTTTCTAAACCTCTCGACACAATAATAAATCGTATATTGCGACTATTATACTATTGCGACGTTTGTAAATCGATGTTTCAGTCGTAAAACCATAAGCCGCGCGCCGCACGCTGGTGTAGCCTATGACACATTTTAATGAATTTTCTCAATGATCATGTCTCAGCTTGTGATTTTGCGACCAGACCTCATGTAAATCACAGTTTTATTATATAACACGCATAACACTTTTATATTTGACAATAACTTTTTTATATAAAAGACTTGATTTCTCATTTGCCCCCTAAACGAGTAATCGGAGTCTTTGACGACTACCGACGCCGGTAGATAGACATATGTCTTATTGTTGACATTCAGATGCGTTGATCTCCTTTCCCCCTCCCCAGTGGGCCACCGGCTACTCACAAACCACACGTAACGCGGCTGCGTAAAGAATAGAATAGAAATATATTTATTCTCTGCTATGACAACTATGTCACTTTACGGCGGTATCATGTGAGCGAGAGGTCCCCGGTCGTGCCGGCCCCGCTAGGCTCGACCAGTTACAATAAATAAATCTCGTAATAAAAGTCAACAATACTACAACGAGTTACCTAAGACCCCATTTGATTTATAAAAAAATACAAACTGCCGTATTTAAACTATCAGGCAAATTGTAAACCTGAATGAGCCAATTACACTTCTTTAGCTACATTGCAGCAATTCAATATTTTTCGGGACAAACTAAATAGTTTGTCCCGAAAAATATTGAATTTACTCATAGTAATATTTTGTCAGTCTATGTCGCCGCCGCTGCTGATATCCGACGACTCTACCGAGGACAGATGTACCGTACTCAAGCTAATTCGGTCGCCTTCTGCGTCCGCGTATAACGTCGAACGCAACGAGGCCGAAGTCCGGAGAAAGACACGCTCGTCAGATAACGATGGTGTTGTCATATCCTCAAGGTAATTACTAATAATATAATGGGTTTAGCGTGCTACTTGTAAATAGATAACACAACCTGCATGTTCGAAAAAGTATACGTCATTGTAACCTTCACAGCTATAGTAATGTTCCGAATGGGCCGAGCCTGCGCTTCGTCTCTTCCACTCCACCGGCCGTACGCGTACACAAATCAATTACAGAACCGTTATCACGAATAATCATATCGCCCCTAAATCGATTTACAGACATTTTTTTTATACAAAGGTCTTTGTATAAAAAAACTATAGTGAAAAACGATAAGGTCGCCAATTGTACTCGTGAGTTTAATAGCTTTAATCATTATGTAAGCTTTTTAAAGAAATTGCAGTTGTATACAAGATAAGATCCTAATTTCCATTGGTCGGTCTCTCCGGAGCGATGGTTTAAGGCCAAAAGGACTGGACAAACGCTTCTTGCGCAAATAACACCGTCGCGACATTGCTGTCGCGTTTCGTACAGCTTGTATGACGTAGGGCCCAAGGTGGACTTGTGGAAAGGAACAATAAATGTATGTCCCAGGTAAAAAAAATCGATTCAAAGCGAGTCGAGATCCCCATATCTCCCTCAACTATCTGACGTATTTATTTGAAAAAGAATAAAAAGTGTTACTATAGAATTTAATGTTACGATTGAAGTTTTTATTAAATTGTATACTCACTCTTTTACAGTTCAATAGTTCAAAAATCACAGGGTGAGGGACACACATTTTACTACTTTAGAAGCGAACATTTCACAAAGTAATAGCAAAATCAAAAAACTTTTTAGAAACATTTTTTTAATGTAGAATTATTTCGGGAGGTATAGCCGTGTGGGATATCCAGTGATAACCCACACCATTTCATCCCTCTGCTATCTTTAACAATGTAATTTATTTTTACAAAATAATGCCATATAGGAGGCCTATGTCCGGCAGTGAACCGATAAGCGCTGATAATGATGATAATTATGAATGCTACATCATTTTGAAGCGGTTCATAAAGTACACCTAAATTTCAAAGGTACAGTATTCATAACCTCCAAGTAAAACGTCTGTTACATAAAGACGGACAGATCATGGCAACTGACGACAACGTGACAAAATTATAAGGTTTCCGTTATTTGCCATTTGCCACCGAGTCCCAAAATCAATCTTTCGACTTGGATTTGTAGCTACGTTTTGTTCAACATTTTGAACCAACAGTGTAGGATCACGGGCCTCAATTAAGAGTTGATTTCGAACGTGAAACCTCGGTCTTAAATAATCTAAATAATCGCGGTTTTTTTTTACTTTAAATGCGAAGAGAAGAAGAAGAGAAATGTGAAGAGAAGCCCAATACAGCTTCATTGGACTGATATGAGTGCTCGTCTGGCAACAAGACTAGGCTTGAAGACGAAAGAGGGAACGACTCCTTCAGCAGATGGGAAAAATGCATCCCGATATCATCAGTGTTTGTAATAGAAATTTAACTATTATTATAATGGCCTAAGGCGATGTGAGGAAAACGCTGTCCGGGTGCATCCGGGTATGTCGCAACACTTGATGTCGCCAGTCGCATCTGTGTCACTAATGGTGCTCGCACCGATTATAGGTTTCCGCATTTTATACTCGTATTATGACGAAATGCCCTGAGAGTCATTAGAACCGCTCCAGTGAACGACAGACTTATGATGCGACACCAACTTTGCGTAAGAGTTCTGAGTTGTACTACAGTTTGCAGCGCAATCGGGACAGAGAATCTCTTCTCTCAATGTTGCATGTGTTTTTCCGTTTCATGAGTTTGTAGTATCAGGTGGCCTATTGGGGGTAGGTGGAGTGAAGTGCAAATAGTTAACAATTATCCGTGATTCCGGCGTCAAGTGAATGTTAGTATAAACAACATTCAAGGCCAAGGAACTAGCCAGCGGTGTAACGCTTTCTCGAGGCACGAAAAACGTAGTAACCGTCTATAAAGAAATTTTACTTAAAAGATATATCTACTTATCGTTAGTATGTTGGTTTATGAAATTTGTAAAACGAATATCTAGCGTGGGTGTATTATAAAATATTTTAATCATTCAATAAACATTGAGATAGACTTAAATACTTTTTTACTGCGAGTTTTCCAAATAGAAAACGATAGCGATTTAATGCGTTAGGAAAGAGCCAAGTAAAATATAAAAAAAAAACTGGTACATCTTTCCGGTTTTCGTAAAAAATCTATTTCGGTGTTCCTCGCACTGGGCGGGACAGGGAGGCGCAGGGCGGGCGGTATACCGCCGCGGATGGGAGTACACACCGTGGGGCAACGTGACGACTAACTGCATCATTTTGCTGCAGTTGTCCAGTTATTAAGTCACGATTGTTTGTATAAATCTATTGTTCTCGTTTTTTTTTGCTGACATATTTTTATTAACTGACATTTAAGGAATCTATTTCGAACTATTTGTAGTAAATAAACAGAGTGCATTTGTTAGTAAATGTTTTGGTAGTGTTATTATGATGTTCAACGGTTTCTTGGTGTACGGAGACTCGGACACCAGCGACGTAACTAAAGTAAGTCATCGTTATAAAGTATACTCTATTCCATTCTGATATGTCTGATAACACATCTTCGAAACTAGTGGACTGATTTTAATGAAATTTCACATAGATGTGTAACTTTTTAGAACTTAAGATACATTTCCACTGGTCCGTCATTTTATATTTTCTAGGGATTCATTTGCGGGTTTTATCTAGTTTCATGCACATGACCTGTTTCTTGCGTAAGCATGGAATGTCAGTCTTTATCTGGGCTATAGAGTGCATTAATAAAAAGCAAGCGCTAATTTTAAATGAAAACTTTGGCAAATTGTGGAACAGGAACAAATTGTATGTTGTTAATACGCGATGAAGTTATATGTTGTCTCCTCAAAATTTTCTTTCCCAATAAACAAAATTTTATTATACCTTTTTTTTTAAATAAAATAACGAACGAGCAATCGGAGCCTTTTTACGACTACCGATGCCCATGAACATCCACATAATTACTATGACGATGCGTTGTCCTCCTCCGACCCCCAGTGGGCCATCGGCTACTCACAAACCGCGCGAAACGCGAAACTGAAGATGTCAGTTTACGGCAGTATTATGTGAGCGAGAGGTACCGGCCCAATTCCGTTGCATAGAAGGATGCAGTATCTAGGCATAGCACTACCTCCTCCTATGCAGCATGGCCACTACTTTTTTTTTTTTTTGAGGGACCTAATACTGGTTGGCGGCGCTAGTTCAGCCTCAACAGTTCGACTGACTACGAAGACCTTTTTGTCTTCAGGTTTAAGGAGACGATAGGGGGACAGACCCCCCTCTTTTCCCGCAGATGGGAAGACATGTACCGGGTTGATTGTGGGCGTACCCTATAGTAATTATTTTTCGGGCCGAAATGGGGGAAGCGGTCCCCCTCCCCACTCTAGTGGCACGGCGCGCGCACGATGCCGCTTGAGTTGCGGTGTCGTGGATAAGGATAATTGAGCTCGTTTAATGTTTGCCTTATCTGAGGAGGCCGGCCTCCTCGCCCGCCCCCTCTGACGGAGGGGGTCGATTTGCGCTACATATCGGCAAAAGCCGTAATCTTAACTTATTTATTATTAGAGCTCTCTAGAGTCACGTTATTTTATTTCTATAAATCTAAGCTCTCAACTTATGGATTTGAACCCGGGCTCGTTTCCGTAGCGCATGGCCGCTACTTTTTCCTAATTCCACTTATATTCATTTTTGCATCGCGTATGATTGTGTAGGAAAGAGAGGGAATGTTTTGTACCGATTTGTACGCACTTCCTGTCTCAGTCGCCGGAACTTTAACGCCCATTAACATCCGTACGGTCAATGGTTTTGTAGATGCGCTGCCATTCTCCGCCCCAATAATCACATATCGCACGAAATGCTATATAGCATAGCCATCTCTTTTAATGCCGTATCAAGTGAGGGAGAGGTACGTCATGCCGGCCACATTCTGCTGCAATGCGATGACACCAGCTCCTACTGAACCGACTCCCGGTTTACGGTGAGAGTCTGGGGTGTGCTGTCGCGATAGGTAACGGCGCGCGTTTGTTTCAGAGCAGCAACGAACCTCTGAGCCTCGCAGAGAGCAGCACTAGTGACTCCACCCGGGCGCTCTCGCTGGAGAGCCAGCTGCACGCCACCAGGCAGATTGTAAGTGTTTTACTTTTGTACGCTGATGGTTAGTGCATTACTTTGAAGTCTAAAGTTACTCGTTACAATAAACCTATTTTTAAGGATTTTATCGCGACTACCCTCTGTGGTGTAACGCCCGTTAAGACCGTTAGCCGCGAGGGGTCTTGGGTTCGATCCCCAGGTCGGGCAACTGTTATTAATTGTTTCTCAGATTATTCTGAGCACGCATTACATTGTCCAGGATTGGAGTGTGCCCGAAGTGGCCATAGGCTTGCCACCTATGACATCATGGGCCTCAGTACCTTGGCTAACCGTCGGTGTTCTAGTATATCTACTTACGAGTTGTGGATGTACTAGAACACCTCTGCCTACCTCTTCAGGGATAACGGGCGTGAAGGTACTTTACCTTTACTGTAATGAGTAACATTCGCGTCAACTTAAAACATCAATATGCTTCTGTTACATTCTTATTGAAAGTTATGAGTGTAATATATGTTCTCGAATATAAAAAAATACTTCTTTGTGAAACTTTAGAAGTACTAAAAATCATTATTTCATATAATATGAATAAAAACTAAGTGTTGGTCGACCGTTCACCAGGTGGGAAGAGGATCTCCGTGCAGTAGCCGGTCCGGGATGGATGCGAGTAGCAGGCGATCGGCCGTCTTGGCGTTCATTGAAAGAGGCCTATGTCCAACAATGGACTGATAAGGGCTGATAATGATGATGACGAAACAAAAACTGTTAAAAAAACCTTTAGTGGTATCTCGGGTCCCGAGGTTACGATAATGTTCGAATAACTCATTTTCTTCAATCAGTTCTTTTTGCAGACGCTTCCGTACCACTGAACGAAGCTCTATTTTTCAATAGAGTTTCGTTCAGTGGTACGGAACACGTTTGTCATAATTTAATTTAATATTTTAAAAACTAAAATTATAACATAAGTCCTCGTGTTCAACGGACGCTTGGCGTTAGCTACAATATAAAATTATAGGTAAAATATTGTTGCTTGCCGTTTAATGTCGCAAAAAATAAGGACGCCGAATGATGAAATTTTTCGTCTCATTCCAGATTGTAATCTTTAACTGGGCCAAATTATATCTAAATCCGTTCAGTACTTTCTGCGTATATAACAAACACACGCAGGCTTCCACATGCGCCGCTATAATCACCATCATCGTTAGCAGTCCTTATCAATCCACTGCCGGATATAGGCCTGCTTCAATGAATGCCGACATGAACCACTATACTTTAAAGTTTATCCAAGTGGATATTTATAGATCCCGCTTATCCACAAATATCCCCGACACGCGAGCAAGGGAGCACGGGGCAGGATACGGGATGCGTCTAGAGATTATTTACATCAGGCAATTAGAGCAGACGTAATATGCACCGGAAACCTGGGGCTTTAAACTCGTCCAACTGGATAGGTTTATTGATACCGTCTATATATAAGGACTAATTGGTAACTGTAAGTCGAAAGGACATTCTTGAATCATCCTGGATCATCGTTAAGATTTTTTAATATAGTTTATGGTGGTAAACGAGCAGTCGGAGTGAATTGAACGCCAGTAGAAATCTGCCTATTATGCAAGCTTGTTACCCCTCCTTTCCACCAATGAGCCACCGGAAACTCACAAACAGCACGAAACCTGAGAGATTCGATGTTATTTCGAGGCGGTATGTGCGAGCGAGAGACATGCGGCATGTCGCTATCTCTGCCTTGTTAAAATGAAGTTTAATCGCTGGTCAGCTGAAGAACAAGGAGGAGACGGTGAGGGTGCAGGCGGAGAGCCTGGCGCTGGCGGAGGCGCGCATCGCCGAGCTGAGCAAGAAGCTACACCGGGCCGGCAAGCTGCCCTCGTCCGCCGACACCAGCGTAAGTATTCACGTGCCACGCGCTCTAGTGGTCAGCATGTGTTATATTCTCACATTTGTAGCAAACTCCTCCAGAGAGGACTGGCGCAGCTTCAAAGAAGCTGGTTGGCTGTAGTCGGCTTACGGATGACATAACATTATGTGACCATAAACAATTTATTTCTTTAAATCAGCTGTGAACTCGATGGGGTGAAGGAGACGACGACTGCTATGACGTTATGACGTCATACTTTTTTGTTATTTTTTTAATAGAATAGGGAGAAACGAGCAATGTGAGCCTTTTTACGACTAACGACGCCCATGAACATCCACATAATTACTATGCCGATGGGTTGCTCTCCTCCATCCCCTATGGGTCACCGGCTCTGCATGGAAGGCGATACTGAAGATGTCCCCGATCGTGCGGGCGCAATTCCTATTAAATAGGAGGATGTAGTGTCTTGCACTGTGCATGCTACTACCTCCTCCTATGCAGCATAGCTCCACCCCTTCCTAAAAGCTTGTCAGCTGCATTATTCATTTGCAAGACGTTATGCCGTGAAAAAATGTTTGTTGTTCTAGACGTAAATTATACCTATTATTTATTTTAATTATTTCGCAGAAAACACTTACTCGCTATTGCAAATGTGGCGAAGAGAAGTTTGACATGTCAGTGAGCGCGGACTCTCAGGTAAGCCTTGAAAATACGAGAGCTAAAATGGACCAAATATGTAATCATGTGCAAACAAAATCTTCCATTGGTCTTACCGATGAAACGGATAGAACTAGGAATATACTTAATGATTTTTGAGACACCGTACCACCCTACAAATTAACAAAGCCTAGTCAGTATTCGATTCTGATTCCCAATATGCAAAAAATACCTTAAAATTTGATCAAATTGTCTACAATTATTAATTGTATTTATATTATATTATTATAGGACTGTATCTGTACGTCTGTTCCAGGAGCAACTGACCCGCGACCGCTCTACATCTTGCTGCACGGAGACTGCTGACGCGTCGGCGGCCGCAGATTTGCTGGTGAGTTACAATATGTTGTAACACATTATCTGTATATACGTAATTTATGCTGATTTTAGTCTCACGCTCACCGTCAGCGCTCATAGCTCAGCGCGTTGTTTCTCAGCGCTGAGGCTCAGCGTGGCTCGTTTTAGTATCGTGCTGACCGTCTTACCGTACAGACAGAGAGTATTGCTGCTTTGTACTATGTATGCCAAAAAAATAAAAACCGGTGACGACGAAGACTCCATGTTCATCCATTGATGGAGCAGAGAGCCGTTGCAGGAGAGTTTGTCTTGTTATATGGCACTTTGAGGGCTGACGAAAGTAAATTCTTGAATTACTTCCGAATGTCAACTAGAACTTTTGACGAACTTCTGGCAAAGGTACAGGATGAACTGGTCCATTGCAGCTTACGAATCGTGCCTATACCACCGATTGAACGACTAATGGTGCTCGTTTTATAATTATGTGTAATCATGGCAAAGTACAGGTAAGAAAACAACATAGGTATTTATTATTGTTATGTTTCAAATTATAGGTAAGACAAAAAATAACATATTATTGGTAATTAAACATAACCATTCGCGATTCGCCATGACTTTACGCGCTGACGACGTCCGCTCCGCTTGACACTAAAACGCTCACTGAACGCAGAGGCGCTCGTGCGATCGTCAGCGCCGACAGCTACGCGGGGCCGACGCGCGACGCGTACGGACGCGTAGCTATCAGCGCTGACCACCGTGCGCGCTGATAGTTACGCGTCGCCAAAAAACGCTTCCTAACAGTTCATATATCTCTGCCATCAGCGCTGACGATGCGCGTGCCGTCGGCGTGAGACTTAAATCAGCCTTATACCTACGTCAAAAAGTAATTGTAAATTCTGTGAAATAGTACTTATCATATATGTAAACGGTTTTATTGACGTAACATTGCAATACACAATTAATTTCTAATAAACCGCGTATTAAGTTATTCGGGATATCTAAAATAGTTGCACTAGTTAGATGCATTTTTGTACATTATACATCGCGTAAACCTAAAACTTTTTTATAGTATATTTTTTATTTTATTATCGAATGAGGAAACTGCTATATTAATAAAAAACAAGCGGGAACACAAAAATAAATAATCTATTGAAGCTGTATTTGTGAATGTTACGAGTTGAATACGTGACGACTACGCGCATGGTTGTAGATGGATCCCGGCGTAGTTAGCGCTCCGCCTGACAAACTTGGTGTTGTCGAAGAACTCTACAGGGAGTGCTTTTACGAGGTGAGACGATCGTTGCTCTTATGAACTATTACTTACGTATCACACACATTAACATATCATTGACCTAAACGCCCGGTAAATGACCACTATCTCATCAACGTAACAACTATACAGTTAAAATTTTCACAGATTATGTATTTCTATTGCCATTTATGTATTTTAAATAAAATTTACGACAAATTTGCACGACACCATCGATATGAGTTTTCTGGATTTATTGATAGTATGCACCGTTGTCTTAAGGGTACATATGACTATAATTAGGCAAAATTTCAATTTTGTCATACGAATTTCACCTTACGCCGAGTGTACTTACACCCTTCTAAACCAAGCCCGACCTCGTCATATCAGTTTCAATTTAGGAGACTTTCGTTCGATTATGGAACATGATGGAGTGCATATACATATCCCTTAGACACTAAAAGTACTAAATACACCAGGCTGCGAAGCAGGAGGAGATGATAGACCTGCTGAGGAAGTCACAACTGGACCTGCGGATGAGAGACAGGGCAAAGGCCGACAAGATCTGTAGGCTGCAACGCGCGCTGCAGTCGCACAAGTGGGGAGTGGAGCGGTATCAGGTACGAGAGAGAGAGAGAGTATTCTTTTAAGAGGTGCTGTTTCTATTGATTTGAAACAGAATAGGTCCGGCATAACCGAGGTACCTCCCGTGCACATGTCACCAGCGTCAAGTGGCTGTGGCGCTTGTGTTTCAATCGATTTGTGGGGCTGTGGCCCACTGGGCGACTAGTTGAAGGTGGACTATCTGCATTACCGCAATGTCGTCAGCAGCTGTCAAGTGGCTCCAACTGCTGGTTTACATACGGATTTCGCACAAGGAAAAATATTTTTGTTCAGCTACATAAGCACAACTCACAAATGCCTATAAAATGATATGTCTGTAAGAGATTTCATAATCTCTTTTATTACCTATTGAGGTTTTTGGTTGATGTCTCATCTTCCTGAGTGTCTAAACTTATATTACATTTTATTCGATCTTGTTACTATAAACATTGGGTATGAACACCATTTTACGGTGACACACGTGTTCCAGGACATAGCCGACGGGGTGGAGCGTTTGAAGTCGGACATCATGAGTTTTATCAACGGATCCAACCACGACTCGGTATTGTCTGTTGCCTGGATTTTTTCTCTATGGCGACTTTTTTTTCACTGATCATTTACGCACTGCCCTTCGACTTAGTTGTGAGCATGGCTACTCTTGTAGTGTTGCGGCCAATTCTATTCCTAATTTATGTAAATAACATTAAAACTAGATACCTACTGTACGGTTACTGTAAGAGCTTATTGTAACATCACTAACAGATTAGGCTCTAATTTTGTTATATAAATGTGCCTAAGAATATTAATAAATCAACTTGTTGAGTTAGTAAATAAAATATAATATTAATTTTAAAATAAATACGCTCCAATATTAGGTTATTATGTGAATTTGTTTTTTAATAACAGTCAATAGTTATGTACACTGGTTTTTGCATGTGATTAAATGTTTATAAAGTAAGAATCGTGTGTTATTTTGGGGGCAGGGTGTATGGGGAGCGGGCGCGGGGGGCGCGGAGGAGGAGCTCGCCGGCGGTCTCCGACACGTGGCCGACCAGCTGCTGCGGCTGCAGGACTTGCTCACTGTACGTAGACCCGTGCGTGGTGCGGCCGTGTGCTGTATCACAACCGCACGATAGAAGACTTCGACGACGAGAATCATATCGATGAAGAAGATTTTCGATAAAAAAAATAGTGTACATTGACCAAGAAGTTAAACAAAACAAGTTTTATTTCACTCACTGGCTATGAGGGAGAGAAAGAGAGGGGGAAAGAAAATGTGTGCTCTCACAACTCTCTCTCGCCCCTACAGTAATTAATGAGGATAGAAAGTGTTGACGTCAGGCAACTCTACAGGCCCCTACAGTAATTAATGAGGATAGAAAGAGTTGCCTGACGTCAACACTTTCATTAACTTATATCTCCGTCTCAACTTCCGTTGACCTCTTTCACGGCTCTTACGCACCAAGTCAAGCATGTCTAACGGAGTTTTGCATCAAAAATCCTAAACGAACTGGATGGGGCCCTTTTGGAGCATACACCACAGAAACGTGATGAATTCGTTTTTGCTTCGCATCGTTACACGAAATCTCGTACCTACATATTAAAAATATTTTGTATTTCAAAATGCTGTAAACCATCGCAGACAACACTAGAGCGAATGCACAAGTTCCTATCAAAGCCGCGGTTTGCCCAACAGGAACTTAAGTGGCAAATAAACTACAAATTTCAGATTCACAGCATTTAAGTGGTAATAAAGATTTAAGCATCGAGTAGGTTCGACACTTTAGTAGTAACCTGTGAAACCGGTCTTTAAACTTCTGAGTGTGGTAGTTTTAGGGTAATTCTCAACGTCTAAGTCGATAAACTGATTATAAATCTGTGTACACATTGCTATATGTGGTAGTACAATGTTAATATTGTAGATGTGCTGTAAGTGCGATTGTACACACCGCTTTATAGCGGGGCTCTCTTTACGCGCGGGGCGAACAGCTATTACTGCATTTGCTACTTCCATCCCGCACCGCAGGTGTATATATAATGTAATACAGACATGTCTATAGTGTATTTGTTTTTGTGGTTGCTGTGAGTGATGATGATAAACTTTCTGTACAGGGCGAGTGCACCTGCGGCCTGGCAGAAGAGAACAAGAGCCTGAGACAGACGAACGACAGCTTAAATGTAAGAATTGATAAAACATTTCAAGCGGTTCACCCGGTTCATTCAGAGATTATCTCTTGATGACTTCTGACGTCTATAAAGATCCACATTATTGTTATGCAATGCGTTGCCTCCTTCCCTACAATGGGCCACCGTAAACTTTCAAACCGCGTGAAACGCGGTAGCATATTATCACTTTGCGGTATCAAGCGGGAGCTGCCTGCCCGGTCGTGTCGATCCAATTCGGCTGTAATGTAGCATGGCACTACCACTTACTAATTGAGAAGAACTTAAACAGAGCCGTTAGTTTAAGTTACAAATGCAATTACAGCAAGAAGTCTGCCAGATGCGAGACCGAGTGCAGGACTTAGAGAAGAGTTTAGAAGAAAAAGATAATTTGTACCAGAAGTATGAGAAGCAGATAAGAGATAAAGATGAGGAGGTATGTGGATGTAAAGATATTTTTTTAAACAATAACAATAATAATATCTGTGGACTTATCACACCACGTTGGCCTAGCACCGTGCTAAGTAGCGCAAGGACTTGTGTTACATGCACCAGATAACGGAAATATGTTAAGATTTTTATTAAGGAAATACATATCCCTGAACTAGGCGGGATTCGAACCCGTGACCTCAAATAGTCAACTAACATAGCCGGTAAATGTCACTGGTCCATTTGCAATTTTTTCCGACCGTGTGACATATCGCCGCAACAAATACCTCAGGTACTAAAATTGTGTCGTACAAATTGGTGAACTTGGAGAATTAAACACTCATCACAGCGCGTGTGGGATACGGAGACTGTACATATAGCGGATATCTATGCCGTTGCAGTTAGTGATGTTGAGACAGCGGCTGGCGGAGCGGCAGGGATCCCAGGACGAGGGTGCCGTGTGCGACGCCCTCATGAGCAGACTCCAGCAGTTACAAGGTAGGTTTTAGTAAGATGTAATTTCATGCTGTGTTGCAGTGGAATTGGGCCAGTGTGACGCGGGAGGTACCTCTAGCTCACACGAAAACCGGTGGCCCATTGATGGGTAGGAGAAAAGAAGGGTATAATGATTATACGGATATTCATGGGCGTCGGAAATTGTGACAAGAACACGGTTTCCTGTATTCCCTACACTAAAAAAAAATACTCAAAATCTTGTCAGTACAGACAGTGGTGTTATGTGAGCTATATCTTCCGTCGTACCCGCCGTTTATGTTGCAATGCGGCAATAGCGCTATAGCCATAACTTACATAAGATTACAGTTCGAAAAAAGTTGTATACTTACTAAAAATATAATACATACTGAAAGATAATGCAAATTGTAACAAAATATGCCAGATAATGCATTATATTGTGCGAATAATTGGAATCTCTGCAAGCATTTCCTGACAGTGCTTATGAGATATCACTAGTAGATTTCTTTGCATAAATAATAATAAACCTCCTTTGCATTGCGCTGTAGGGTAAAGGAAGAACCTATAATCTAATAAGCCGCATAGAAGAATTTTTCAACAAAATGTAAAGTCTAAAGACACTCATACCAACGCGATTCAAAACGGACTTGTCCCGAATTCGGTGTCAGTTATGGGCCCCGTGTAAATCAACTGCTCTCGACGAAAGCTAAAATAATTAAGTAAGTCTTATGCATTGGCTGAGGAGATAAAATTATACGTAACAATACTTACAGGGCTTCTTATTGAAAAGAACAATCAGTTGAGAAGAGCAAAAGAATGCTGTCTGCGACAAGAGGAGACCACACAGCAGCTAAGAGACCACTTGAAAAATATGGAAATGGCGGCGAAAGAGGTTTTTACTATTTAACATTTTTCGTTTGTATCAATTTTACGTTAATTTCATCTTTTTTCAATCTTAAGATTCATCTGCATCAATTTTCATAATAATCGATTCTGTCATTGGAATTAGTTGGACCTGCCAATCTCAGGTTGTCAGGTTTTTAGTTTCTGTGACTTTTTTTGCCACCTGACGTCATAGAGAACAAAATATTAACTTCAGCAACAAATTCTTTAGCAGTAGTTGCTTGGCGTGCCGCGTGGGTTATATTAGACGTAGACGGAGTTGCAACGGTGTATCCTCTTTCTCTCGTCAATCTTTCTCCGGGCCATTGGTTATGAGGGGCAAGAGAGGGCAACGCATTAGCATGACAATGACACGGATGTGTATAGGCGTCGGTAGTTGTCAAAAGGCTGTGATTTCACGTTTTCCCGCTATGCTATAGAAATCCAATATGTACATAAAATGGTTGGTACAGAACAGCGCGGTGCGAAGTGAAGTGCAGCAACTGGCGGCTCAGAGGCAGCAGGCGCGTGTAGGTCGGCGTTCGCAAGAAACCGAAATAAGCGCCGCGCGCCGCAGCTGCGTGCATCTCAGAGAATGCAGGTGTGCTCAAAATAATTAATCTATCACCATTTTTACAATCACGTGGTATTCCTTTTTATAGCTAACTGTTGTCCGCAATAACTTGTAAAATCACGAGACAAAATCGTATTTCTGTAGCTTTTGTGTTATTCTGCTACATCATCATCATCATTATTATTATCAGCCCCTGTCGCTCTACTGCTGGACATAGGCCTCTTTCAATGAACGCCAAAACGAAAGATCTCTTGCTACTCGCACCCATCACGGACCAGCCACTGCACGGAGATCGTCTTCTCAACTAGTGAACGCTCGACCAACACTTCGTTTTCCTAAACGCGGCCTCCACTCCAGAAACTTAAAAGCATTTGAGCAAGCTTATTCGTCGCGTGATATCTTTAGTTCTCTGCCTTATAACTTCGTTACAGAGAAACACCCAACGTAGCATGTTCACACGCACAGCACGTTGAGCTACCGCAAACTTACGGATCAGTCCTAAATTAAGAGGCCATGTCTCGGCCCTTTAGGTAATCACGGGGTGAACGCATTGGTTGTAGACTTGTCTTCAAGCTCTGCGGTCGTGTCGACATGAGAATTTGGTTTGGTACATACGCTACAATAACATTGCCAAGTTTCATCAAAATCCACTCAGTAGTTTTTACGTGAAAGCGTAACAAATATCTATCCATACTTACAAACTTTCGCGTTTATTATATTAGTGGGATGATACGCGCAGCATGAATCTATTCCTCGTTACTAATATTATAAAATATAATGCCATAATGAAAACTTTTCTGTTCTGTTGTTTCATTTATATAATAATATAGCCTTTTTGTTAAAAAGGCTATGTAAATATAAAATTAACTATACACTGTAATGTGTATTTTGATTATAAAGAAAACATTAAGTACCCATCGTACCAGTGCATTCCATTACTAAATACGTCTAAAGAAAGGGGTTTGTTATAATTTGATTTTACTTGTAGACTAAAATATTCTAGTTAGATTTAATTTACTAAAGTTACTAATGATTTACCCACGGCTAAAAATACGCTCGTTTGGTGAATTCCAGCAACGGCAGGTTTTTATACAGATTATCGTACTAGGCAGAATATGATTCTTTATTCTCTTATTCCAACGGGCCGACAATCCAAAGCAAATGGAGTGAAATTAGAGAAAGTGAAGTGAAATTAACCTAACTAAGTCTAACCCAAGAGTCGAAGTACAATTCCTACAATGCAGTGTAGGGACAGTGCTAGGCTTATATATTGAAGATACAAAATACAAAGAAAAACTAAAAATGCAAATAACATGTAAATTGAATTTCAGTGATAAAGCTGTCGGTCAGCAGGATGTGGTGTCGGAGATGCAGCGTTGCTACGAGACGCTGTGCGGCACCGCACGACGCGCCGTGAGCGACGCGCTGCACCTACTGCGGCAGAAGCAAGTGTGCGTGTTTTTTCGGATCTGAACATACGCTGTGGAAGCGAAGAGAAGGCCGATACAGCCTCATTGGAGTCAGGCGACGAGACTAGCTTTGGGAGGAAAGAGGGACCAACAACCCCTTCCTCTTTCGCAGATGGAAAAGATGCATCCCGATATGATATCGGCATAATTATGCCCATGTTCATGGGCGTCGGTAGTCGTTGAAGCATTCCAATTGCGCGTTTGTCCCCCTATACTATAAAAAAATCTAAACCTATGACTGTAGCCGAATTCCGCAGGCACGTGAGATGAACAGTGAGGGTTCTGTTGGAGCATTTCTGTGGTGTTTTAGATCACCAATGTTCAAATATAACTACGCCTCTTTATAAATGTGGATGTTTATGGTTTTCTGGTATTGCTATGAAGTGATTCGATTTCAAGCCACTTTTCGTAACTATATCTTCAATAACAGGGAGCAAGACAAGACATTAAAGGAGCAACAGTCGGTGATACTCAGCCTCCAAGAGTCACGCCCCGTCAGCATACAGGCCGACACGCCCAGTTCTCACGCAACACGGTTGAGGGAGGCAGGTTGCGGTACCGGTTGCGACTCAGCCGCCTTCTCACATGGCTCCTCCCACTACTCAAGGGATTCCGCCCAGTGCTCGTGTGACTTCGCCTATCGCACGCATGACCCTGCTCACCGATCGCGGTCCATCGGCAGCGGCCAGAATACATCGATTATGCCTGGAAGCTCACACATGGCGCAGTGCGCGGAGTCCTGTTGCGAAGCCGACCGTGACTTCACCCACTGCTTGAGGTATAGCGACGTCGGTACTCCGCCCCCAGTGCCGCCAAGGAAGTTGACGAAAAAACTATCTGTGTGCGACGACCAGGTATATTAAGAGCTAACATATTTGTAAAATAATTTCTAAATAGCGAATGGTGGACGTTTGGACCACTCTGTAGTCTATTTATGAGTGGTTCATTTAAAAAAAAAAAATATATATATATATATTTATTTAATATATATTTGAGATCAAAACAATGTGCAAATAGTATAAAGAGTATACTTTTTATTTAAGTTACAAACCTGATTGATTCAATATATATTTTATATAACTGGATTAACGATTAACAAACTAGGTTTTAATGATTATAAAACTATTTAAAGGATTTTATCGCGGTTTATTTAGTAATTTTACAAAGCACGGGTATCTTTATTTTATAGAATAACAATCGTGTAAATATATACATTGTTATTTTATTTTTATAAATTTAGCAAACAAAAGGGACGAATTAGACTATTTCCGAAAAAACTACTATTATAAAGCTATACATGTCAACAAAAATGGCTCATGTTCTTGGCCAATTGATTCGATATAAAATAAATGTTATATTTCCGGCCCTTTATTTGTCAGGGATATTTATAGAGAATAGAGTATAGTGGAACTAACGTTTAATTTGCATCCAACAGAAATGCACGTGTGGGGATGATAACGGCAGTAAGCCTAGGAAGCGGTACACCCACAGGATGCCGCAGACCTCCTCTTCTCATCACCGTCAACAGATAACACGCGATGTAAGTACAACGTTCACTGGGTAGGAATAATAAGGACGTGCAATTGACGAGCGATCGGATTTTGAAGCGATAAAGTGTTATGAATTGATAACGCTACTTGAATGCACGAGAAAAATACAAGGTAATCGTAATGTTCCAAATGGGCTGAGAGCGCAACAAGTAGTATCTTTCACGCCATAGGGCGAAGTATGTCGTCCTTAAAACGACTTATAGACAGTTCATTGCTAGTCAGGATACAACCGACGCCCATAAATCTGAATTATCACATATATGACGCTGTGAATCTTACCCTTTCGTCCAATTCTTCATTACAGCTTATATTTTTAATATCCCAACAACCTTAAGAGAGCAAATTGCACCAACCGCGTGTCGTGTATATTATATGGTGATAAATATGACTACCGACGCCCATAAACATCTGCATGATTAATATGCGTTAGTTACTATTTTTCCCTGCTCTCTTCTAATGGCCCACCGGCTACTCACAAACCGCACGAAACGCAACACGGAAAATGTCACTTTACGGCGGTATCATATGAGCGAGAGGTACGTGTTCATTGAGAAAACACGAAATATCACGGAGCACGTCGTTGTAGATCATATCTGTATGTACAGGTGCAGTTGTCGCCTACGGCAGAGATCCTTGAACGAGTGGAGCGCGTACACGAGGCTTTGGAGAGCGCGCAGTCGCGCTGGGGACGACACGCACGTGAGCAAAGGAGCAAGAGGCTGTAGTAGGGCAATTTATTACACTTGGATCATTGGAAAAATACCAATCACCAAGCGAGACCAAGCTGGGGGTGGTCCCTTTTTAATCTCATACACAACAAAATAATCTATAACAGCATCAGGACAGGACCTATGAATGTTTTGTTCATGTTACACTCTCACTGGACTTGACTTATTAAATCTGAAGTGATGTTAGCAAATTTTTCTTTTTCTAAAAATCCTGTATTTAAAATGATCAATGTATATTCTATTACATAGATGACAACAAGTGAACTTTGAAAACTATTGCGCATTTACATAACAAGTTTTGTTTGGAATTATTGTTGATGTAAATCATATATATTCTGTTCGATATCACGAAATTTGAAGTTTGCGCAGAATACGAATTGTCGTACGTCGTATATAACGTATTGCGTACTTAAGTAGTCAACATCAGGCCGATTCAAATTGTTGTCGCATATCTAATGTCTTAGTCATTACCAGTTTGCGTATAACTATAGATTATTAATTATACACGAATACGGGAAGGTATGACAAATTAGAAGTAAAAGAATAAAAGCTAATTGTAGTGCAGATCGTGGCGTGCAAGTTGAACCAAAACGACAGCTGTCTACGCAAGTACAGTTAAGTGCAGAACGTAGAATGACTGCGCGTTGTATGGATATGGATACGTGCGGCTTTTTGCGTCTCGCCTCGCACCGCACTTTGAGACCCTTACAACCCGCAACGAATATTTGTAGATCTGACGTCGATGACGTCACGACGGCACTTTGGTACAATGCCCCGATGTACGGACGGAGCACAGCAGGCGAGGATTGGGGAAACGGCATCGGGAAGATTGACAGATAATGTGACCGACTAGTAAATGTGTACACAAAAAATGTTGCACCTTCAAAGTACGTACTTGAAGGTGCAAGATTTTTGTGAAAACCATAAAACGATAAAAAAGTATTCATATATTATTCATTACACATTTGTATTACGCACAAACATCAATATCACACAATATACGCAATCCTATCATTATATCAATGTACAGTCCGCACAAAAAGTAGCTGAATCAGATACACATTTTAAAAACATCTATCAAATTATAGATAGGCCGAGTCTAATTCCACTATTTAAGTGTTTTTTGTTGAACAATTGGATCGGTTAAATTTTGATTTTGACTCTACATCCTTTATATCCTATAAATCAGTAAGTGCATGGCATCATTCCAATATTTTGTCTTACCAGACCCATCTGATTGTACAGATGTTATGTTATGCTGCCTCAGGGGAAATAATTATTTAATTTTATCTATTATATAGTATAAAATATTAAAAGTGCCAAGTAATTATTTCTTTTTTCGTATTTTAATTGGTCACTGCAAACTCAATGACAGCACGAAACATGACATCATAATTGCAACTTAGGGGCTGTGTAATGTATGTGACAGGTACCACCCCTGTCGTGTCAGCCCCATTCGGCTGCAGTGTAGCACGGCGCTACCTCATACGATTTATTCTTCAATTGCGAGTAATGTAGCCATAATGTAGTGAGTTGTTGTAGATTCATCACCATGGTTCAAGCCTTGTCCTGGCGGTGGGGCTCAGTAGCCTGGGCTGAACCCAGGTGAAGTTGAATGAGCCAATGTACCCTCCTTATAAGAAGAGGAGGAGCATTTACACAAGGTGCAAGGGGCGAGGATGGGAACCTCATCATGTTGCACTGTCTCGAAGTTTGTGGGGTTCTCCCATAATGCTGGACAGACCCATCTGTCCTGATGATTTGTTGTTCCGGGGCACCTCACAAAAGGCGACACTGATGGCACTCGCGGTGGTTTTTGTGGATATTCTGCACTATAAGTGTACTCGGCTAGTGAAGGGTGAAAAAGGGTGTTGTAGATTGAGATGTTTATCATATATAAATCATATAGATTCTTTTTTTGAAATTACATTTTTAATTATTGTTTATTATACAGAGTTGTAGGTCACGTGTAGCAGAGATAATGGAAAATGCTGAGAGCGTTTCGGCCGATTAAGCTAACAGTGAATTTGCTAATTATTTTGATTCTACTTCGGAATTTAAAATATTTATTATTAGCTTACGTACACGTATACAGAAAGTTACCAACGACACATATTCTTTGGTGTAATTCATAGATTCGTTACAAACTAAACTATTATATTTATATTACAAGCACTACATTCAGTCAGGGCAAAATCATCAGGACATTGCTGTTTCAAAAACACATATGAATCGTAAGAATATTTACTTCCCAAATAGTGAAATACTGTTAACCATCTCAATTTCTCATTCGAAGATCGCCATAATATGAAATGAAAAGCTTTCACATTAGTTAAGATGGAGTGGACGGATTACACACTTAATTTATTGCGCACAACTGTACAATGTCTAGTAAACAACTCCAGCGAGTTCCTCGTTTTGTGTACTAGAACTGCATTAGTTCTGGTCCGAAAAAGCCCAGCTTAATTGATTTGCTGAGTTCTCGTCGAACGGCGAAGCGCTACTCACATATTTTTTCAGGCATTATTCTGCATGGAGCGAGTGAGCATTACACTGAATGGATCGCACGTATTTTTTAGGAGCAGTATGTCTCCATTTCACAAGCAGCACCATAATTACTTAATCTATCGTAGAACACCACACAAACTATTTTCTATGAGGCGGACGTGACTTTTTTAATTGCTCAGGTAACGCAAACAATGTTACTGTACTGTCAATACATTGCGATTATATAATATGTATGTACAAGTTGTCTGACCGTTTGAACACTATACATGTCGAATTTATGTCAAATCGCAAATAATCAAAGCAAATCAAAATCAATATACAAATGCTCATTGTTTACGCATTACAAAATAAGGATTACAGATAATTAATATTACATCGACTATATGTTAGAAGTTTTAATTGGTATGTTTTACAAGTTTTAGAGTAACACAATTTATAGTAGAAAGCTGTGGAAGCGAAGTGACGCCCAATGCAGTTTCGTCGGATTGCTAGCAGTGCTAGTCTGGTGACGAGACTAGGTCTAGAATCGAACGACCTTTCCCGCAGATGCGAGAGATGCATCCCGATATGAATGTTTGTAACAGCTAAATTAACTATAACTATCATGGCCACATTACCTTCGTCATTTATATTGTTTCATTTGGCGAATATTTAGTACAATTAAGGCCGACTACACAAGTTCCAACTATAGGCAATTAATATAAACCATTTGTTTGTCACTTAAAACTTTACATATTAATAAAAACCTGTGAAATCGGTCATTATTTTTAGTAGCATTAAGTACATGTTGTAGAATGATAAGTGAGGCTAGAGTATTTTTTTATAGTTGCTTTTCTGTAAAGAAATTCTATCTCACTAAGTCCCCTTAGAATGTTGTAGGGTACGTCCATTATTGTGGTATGCGTACCAGGTAAAAAACGTCGAGTGGCTAAAGTCCGTACGCACACAAGCGCGGTTCATCGTAGACTTCACCACTACAAGCTGAACGTAAATACTTGTTATTACTTCGAAGTTGTGTAGGTATAGCCAGCCGTCAAGTAGTTGTGTCGGTGTAGCTGGTCTCTGTGGGGCGGCTCACTTGGTCCAGCCGCGCCATATGGACGCCAGTGACGTCACCAGCGACACGGCCGGCGGCGCGTTCACACTCGGCACCTACACATACGTACATAGCATATTGTAGGACTTTTGAACTTTGAGCATTTTACTCCTATAAACATCTGCAGGGATGCGTTACGTTTATTCTTATTGATGTTCAAATGGGCCACAAACCGCATGAAATAGTTCATATCAGTTAAGCTCAATGTAAGTATTCGTTCTCAAACAACAAGACATCTCCATACCAGTTCCCTAATGCGGTAAGCTCGAAACTGTGCCACATGTCACGATCCTGACACATTTGATGCTTTTGCTTCATCTATTACTTATAAATGTGCCGAAATTACAGTTGCTTTATTCATATATGTTAGATATAAAGTAAATATAGTTGCTTTAGATGAAGTGAAGTGTGGTCTTTTTTTTTATAGTCAGACAATAAAAAATGACAGATACTGAAAACCGATGCAGACGTGTTGACGTCCTTCCCTCCTCACCTCCAATGGGCCATCGTAAATCCGAAAACGGCACCAAATGTGGCAAAGTTTGTGTCACATTGTGGCACTATCAAGTGGGCGAGGTCCTATTTTCGTGTCTGTTAATTTGCAGTGCAACATTTCTCTACGTCTTACTAATGTTATCAGTAAGAGACAGTGCAATGCTGCACCAAAGTGGGCCGGCACGACCGGGTACCTCCCGCTCAGATAATACCGCATACCGTAAAGTGACATCTTTGGTGTCGCGTTTCATGCGGTTTGTGAGTAGCCAGTGACCCTTTGGCGTAAGGATGCCAATTTGGCGTAAGATTTTTACGACTACCGACGCCCGTGAACATTCACATAATTACTAACACGTTGCCCAACGTGTTAGTAATTATGTGAATGTTCATGGGCGTCGGTAGTCGTAAAAATCTCCAAATTTCTCGTTTGCCCCCTATTCTAAATAAAAAAGGTTAAATTATTTTCAACTCCGCACTTCTGAAACCTCAGGCCAGTGTAGATGCTCGGGCGGCTCGGTCTCCTCCCCCTCGGTGTCCGCCCACGGCTCCTCCCACGCTCCGCCCCAGCACTCCTGCAGGCACGCCTCCACTCTACCACACATCCATCATGGTTACGTCCATATGTAAACGTTTGTATGTAGGGGAGCGGCAATAAAGCTATGGACGCCAGGTAGAAGAAATACATTGTGAGCGGTTTAGTCATAAAATTAGGAACGGTCACCACGATGTGCGATAGCGCTTGTATGACGTCACAGACTGTATGACTGTACTGAAGTTATAGATCCTAGTACAGCTAGCACACTACT
The DNA here is from genome assembly GCA_017140195.1 of Eumaeus atala. Taxonomy (NCBI): domain Eukaryota; kingdom Metazoa; phylum Arthropoda; class Insecta; order Lepidoptera; family Lycaenidae; genus Eumaeus; species Eumaeus atala. The sequence continues at coordinate 332,728 of JAFELO010000092.1, read as the reverse complement.
ACTACTACCGGAGTTTGGATATGACGTCATTGACATGAAGAGCACAAATACTGACATATTGTGGGCAGTGCATATAGTCCAAGATGCCAAGGTCTGGTCTGGGGGGAACAGAATCCACTTAAAATACTGTAAATAAGTTGGGTAGCAAACTGTACAAAAGTAGTATCATATGGTCATCACAGTCAGCATATGAAACATCTATTGTCGGGTATGCTACGAGTAGGAACTTGTAGCATACCCGACAATAGATGTTTCATATGCTGAGCTCCTGCTCAGACATAGAGCTCTGGTGGCATGTGAGTGGGCTGTAAGGACAATGTGCGTTCAGAGTGACGGTGTCAAACGTGTGCGTGTGAGACACCCACCGGCCCAGTGCGGGTAGATCAGCGGCGGCAGCGAGCGCGAGTGCGTGCAGACCGGCCAGCGGCGCCGCGGGCGGCAGTGCGGCGCGAGCGCATAGAGCCGCCGCACCCGCGCGCACGCGCCCCACACAGCCGCGCCATCCACCGTCACCGCGCCCCTCACTGTATTCGCTGGAACATAAATGTACATTATATCCTAACATTTTGACGGCACGATGTAATTAGGTAATAGCATCTTTAAATTAAATGGGTCATACATTTGAGGAACTAGCGGTTATGCAAATGCGCTGCCTATTGCTATACCGTTTTGAGCGAAGGAATGAAAGAAAAGAAGGAAATCTCAAAACCGCACAATGCTCGACTGTGCAGTAAACTATGCTAGATTACTGCACAGTAGTATTTCAGGAACGAGAGATGACTCCCTGGTAATAAAATTGTGTTATCACATTGGTGAAGGAAGGTCATCACCTCAGGTTGATGGCGTGCGGCAGACGCACGTCAAGCGTCCACGCCAGCAGCGCGACGAGCTGCGCGACCAGCCCGAGAGCCGCGCGCGCGCGTGCAGCCGAGGGCACCGGCAACACGCTCTCCCCACCTCCCTCCCTGTTGGCCGGCACTGAAGAACAAAAACAACTAATTATGTACAACTGTCATCCTGGAAAGACAGATTTTACTTTAGAAAAACTGCAACTAACAACGATAATTGAATGGCTTAAAGGTAATTTGAAAAGGACTAATGTTATGCACCTTAATCAGAGAATACAAAATATATCCAATTTGGATTTGGAATATAATCATAATAATATTGATCAAGTAGATTATACGCGGTTTTTAGGAATTATAATTGATAAGAAATTAAATTGGACGTTTAAGTTATGCCCTAAATAAACATATCATTAAATATAAACACATTAATTACTGCATATTATGGTATTGTTGAAACTAGTCGAAGATAAGGTATTACTTACTGGGGAAATTTTAAGGATAAAGAATTAATATTTAAAATTAAAAAAAAAAGCCTGAGAGCTATATTCAGAATTAAAATGTCAGATAGTTGTAAACTCTTATTCTAAAAGTATAGGATTCTAACGCTTCCATCTCTGTATTTACTTGAAGTATCATTGTTTGTAAAAAAATAGTATCCACATCTATCCTCGTGTATCGGACTACATAACACGAAACAGACTTTGTATACAAACCTGTAAGACTCAATTAATGTTGTGAAGGATATTTTGTATGGGCCCCAATATTTATAATAAATTACCAAATAATCTGAAGGAGCATAATGGAAATCTGTTTAAAATAAAACTAAAAAAACATTACCTGAAAAGTGTTACTATAATACCTATATTTGGTTATCTAAATGACAAGATCTACTATTTTACTTTATTGTAACAGGTGAATTTGAATTTATATTTTTTTTGTTGACTTTAAATTGAATATGTTATATATTACTTTGTGACTATTCGTAAATTTTGTACATAATTATTGTATTTCATGTATTTTAAAATGAATTTGTTCAATGTGATTTATTTATTTGCACATTAGTGATAGTATAATATTCTGTTACTTATATTAATATTCTTACACCAAAATGTGCACATGTTACTGCAAATTAAATATTGTTATCTTTATATAACAAAGATCTTACTACATGCTTGAAATTGTGAAGAATCACAATCAACATCAATCCAGGGTGCTACAATATGTAGCTGTGGTCTTTGGGGTGGTCCTTCATCTTCACCTCCAATGAATTCCATGTCTTCAATACTGTCACTGAAATATGTATTTACATTTACAAACAAACAAGCAATTGGATAGATGAACTACTAACACTCATTATCACCTGCGTGGTTGAGCAGATTGATGATTGAGAGTTGCGGTCCTTCACTCTAGTTCCTACAATGGACCACCAGATTCACAAACATTCACAAAAAGCGACAATATAAACATCACTGCGTGGTGGTATCATGTAGACAAGAGGTACTTCTGGGTCAAGCAGATCACTGCAACGCGGCATGGCATTCCTACATATGATAAAGCTTCAATAACTAAAATTAAATAACTTATTTTGACATAATAAATGGGTAGAATGCCACAAATAAAAATTAATGGAGACAAATGGAGTTGTTTGGAATGCTTTAACCACTTGGCAAATGGACAGACAGAAACAGTGATGACTAAAAACTCATTTGCAAATTAATATCTAGCTCTAATGTTTAGTACCTGGTATCATAACTTATATACACTGGGAAAATATAACGTATGAACTGCCGTATTCTTGATCTACGAAGAGCTGCTAATGATTCAGCATGCTCATTATACGTCTCAATTTGTTCCCTTAGCTTATCTTTCTGGCCTTCGACTAGTTTGTCAACACTCAACACCCGTTTTTGATATCTCGGAAGTTTTAAGCTTAATTCTTTATTATTTGTTTTAGCATCATTTAATTCCTTTTTCAATTCATCAATATTTTTTTTCCTTTGTTGTACAGCCAGCCTAAGCAAATCTAGTTTGTCTTTTGCTCGTTTGTTTTCTGTTATTAAGATGTCCCTCTGTAACTTAGGGGACAATAAGTTGTTACATCTGTCTAAGATGTGCTGTCTGTTACGTCTTATCCTCAGTAATTTTACTTGTTTCTCTGAATATCTGTAATAAAGATAACAGTATAACAAGATAGTAATATAAGTGTAATATTTTTATTTATAGGATAGAGAGACAAACAAACAACCAAAGCCATTTGGTGACTACAAAGGTCCAATAATATCCACATGATTAACTTATGCAGATGTCTCCAACCCAATTCTGCTGGAATGAAGCAATTGCTTTGTTTTACTTGGTCAATGAAATAATTACCTGCATGAAATATGAACTTTTAAGCATGGTATGATCAGATATTCCTTTGTAGCATTGGTGGAATAAAACACCATACCTCCTAATGGGCCAATAAATATTAATCTACCATTACTCTATTACAATGAGCTTATAAGTGATAAGTAGTTAAGTGGAATTAATAAATGGGTCGTGTGAGTATTTGTTATCATTACTGATAATATATTAAATGTGGGTTACTGTGTTAAATGCTAATATCTCAATGGAATATTCAAAACAAGTAAAAATTTTATGTTAGTACAAAAAAAAAAAAACACACTACTATTCGTTTTTTTTTAACTTACTTATCAGCATGTGACATCATTCGCAGCTTCAGTATTACATTTAATTTAATGTAGTAATATATTTTTTCATTGATGCACTTAATTGGATTTTATTTTTCAACATTAATGTAGAAAAGCAACAGGTAAGAAGTTTTATTTTCTAGTAGTCTTGGTTTTAATTTTATTGACATTCTTTACATATGAGTGTCAATGAAAACTGAATATCTTATCATTACAATTTTGTAATTGTACATTAATTAATATTGTAAAGCATTTTTAGTTATGTATGTTATAATTCACTATGTTTGAGTATTTGTTAGTTTACTACGACTCTTAATAGTATGGTACCCCAGCAGTCATGATTAGTGAATCAAAATCCTGTAAATTTGAGCTGTCACTTGGTCAAACTGTACCTGTGTTTACAGTGATCAATAAGCTGTACAGAAGCCATCGATAAGCAGTAAAAAGAAGGGTATCGTCTTTAAAATTAATATTAAATTGTAGAACTACAAGATAAGAAATTTTATGTATTATATATATTATAAATAAATTATATGGTATATCAATTAAAATGCACGTCCTCATATGATTTCGTAATTATTTATTTCACAATATCAAACATACATCTCATCCGTGTGTTATGATTGACCTGTTATCCGTGATGCATCAAACGCTTACCTATCCGAATAAGGCATTGCTGAATGAATAAAACTTCCATTTTGAACACAGCCCGTACAATAAAAATTTCTCTTCACCGTGTAACAAAGTAAACATTTTGTATAATGACCGTCACTTTCTGTGGACGATATTCGAAAATCTCTTGGCGCCTCACTCTCCATTAAATAACTCATTATTAGGGAATGTAACTGCGTTTTAATTAAAAATTAATTAAAAATAACATGGCAGTCTCACAAGAAATTAGAAAACAACGAATTTTGTTTGTCAGTAGTCATTTGTCACCACTAGTAAAAGGAGACCTGCCAACTGTCAACGTCAACCTATTTAATTCCCTACTTCTTCTTTGCCAACAATGTTTTAATTTTTTTTGTATTACCATGTCATTATAAAAGAAAAAAAAAAAAAACACAATTCAAATATTTCAGTTAAATGAGTATTATGTGTCTTGTTTTATTGATAACAATTACGTAGTACATGGCATAATCTTGTAGGAGGTTCCGTAAGTCTCTATTCTATAGGTGATAGGTTGACAAAAAAGCAACGGTAATTTGTAAAGAAATTCAATGTCCCAATTCTACAGGTGATGTGATAGATTGCATATAGGCCATGGGTAAAAAATATTCGTCGTCGGTCAGTTACAGTTAAGGTTCAAGCGGGTAACCCAAAGCTTATATGAGATACACGGGTTTACTAGGGAACTCAGATCACATATAAATATCACTTCTTCAAATTTCTAACCGCTATTGAAGCAGATATGCGTACTAACAAGATTTTCATTGTTACGCAATGGGATACTGAAGCGATTTACCAAAACAGAGGGTCGATCGGGTATCGCCCTAATAGGGTAGTAGTGTTTGAGGACCAGAGGGGATCGTATGTGTGAAGGCGCTACTGAGCCCACTCCTGTAGGACATCGGATACGCAGCTGGTCGACGTAGGTTCTGCCCTCGTGGTCAGTCGCATTGAGGAGCTAGGACTTCTGGTACGTCTCGAAAGGACCGAATCCCTTCCCTTCGGTGGAAATGGGAGTCAAACTTCTCTCTCGGGAGTACATCTTCTTGTCGGTGAGGCGGTGGTGAGGGTGAGCCCGACGATGAGGTAATTTAGACTCACCCTCCATGGAGGGTAGGCTTTTGGCCCCCATTTCCGAAAGCCCGTGGCCAAGGACCTAGGCGTAGCAGCGGCGTTGGCTTGAGGTTCGCTGAGCGGACTAGAGAAGAGGAGGTAAATGATGGCCCGCACCATAGACGATGGATAGGAGTGCGGCAAAGGTTCTTCGTGCAAGTTATGCCACCTCACCGGGGTGGGACCCGTGGTAAGGATGGGAACCTGACCCTTTAGTACGGCCCTGATGCTGGAGGGGGTTGATTTAGGAGGTCGAGTCAGCCAGCTTTTTGGAGAAGTCCAGGCCCTCAGGAGGAATCCCTCAGGTGCTAGCCATTCACCGAGGTGCCTTGTAGCTGACAGATCCGGCGTACTGCAGTATAGGCGGCGAATGGCATCCACGTGATTTTTGTGGGTATCCAGTAAAGCCGCGAGTCCCACGCATCCCATACCCCCAGATCTCACCCAGTTCTGGCAATTTAGTAAAGATAACTTAGGGTTTAGCTGGATGGACCGTGATGGAGTAGGTAAAAATTCAGTGCGATGGTTAGGCATATGAAGAAGTGGATGTTCTTGTGACCTGCAGGGAAAGTCAAAAGAATAAGCAAAGGAAAAGCATTTACGAAGATATGACAGAGGTATAGTCTGAGATTAAAGAGCTCTAAGGTAAACTGTATGCGTTACGTGATCGCCTTGACAACGATTCTCGTCTAGTCTGGTACGGCACTTCTATTGCGAGCTTTCAAATGACAGCTTGGATGAACTAGATCTGGGTCTTAAATACCTTAAAAGGGGAAAAAGCTCCAGAGAGAGACGGAATTACGATCTCTATCTCTATGTAGTGAATACTCCTGTCTATTATAGGAGGTTGAAGACAAAAATTTCATACAATGTGTTCTCGTCATAATGGTTACGGACCAAGCTAGGACACTAACTAGAACTGCTCGTAATGTGATAGGTCTGTCTCTATAGCAAGCGTGACGAAATCATACGACAGAGAAGTAAGGATTCAATATCACACGAAGAGTAAGCTCGTTGAAGAGGTTGAGATCTTCAGGTTCATTGAAAGTCCGGTCCGGAAAAATTATGTCCGGTAGTGAAAAAAGCCTGGGATGATTAAGAATTTAAGAAAATGTAAGCGTTCGGTCTTTCTCATTATCTCCATATATATTTATATACCTACTTACCTATATATCTCTCACCAATCTGTCGTTGCCAAACACAAGTGCTCCCTCTTCCTCATTTTTCTATTCCCATGGGACGGTAATCCGACACGAACGGAGAGAAAACAGGCGCAGGACAGCTTAACGTGCACTCCCAGGCCAACCTCCCGGCTTCGGACTGCTGTTAAAAAATTGAAAAACCTCAATAATAATTTGGTCCGACCCGGGAATCGAACCCAGGACCTCAAGACTCTGGTTAAACATCTATACAACTAGACTACGAGGTAGTCACGTATGGACGGTAACAAAGCAAAACTTTCGACTATATCTTAATGATTTCCAGACTTAAATTAAGTTTTATTTTAAAGATTATTTAGTTTATCAAAGTTTCAATAAACATGAAGCAGTTGTGATTCTCTGAAAATTAGGCATAATTGTTAATTTCGGTAGCATATGTCAACATGATTCCGAAAAAAACGAGCGCACAACATACTTTAAACCAAAAGCCAGATAAATTATTTCCCTTTTTATTTCGCCGACACAATTTTCGGTCAGTCGAATTCTTTTAAGACCTTTTTCGTGTTTCATGACCTGATTTTTTCTCCTAACTATACACCCCTGTCATATTTGATGTATTACGGACTAAAACCTCTATTGAATTATCTCAGCATGTTTCTAGCAGCAGCATTTATTTTTATGTACACACTGCACCACGGCTTCAATCGTGTGAGTTTAGATTTCGTGGGTGTATCAGATTTAAATAACGAAATACACTTAAAGACCTATTCTTAAACCAGTCAGAAAAGGACCCCAATCAGAAGGTGCGTCCGAGGTAGGACCCTCGCATGCACTGTCTTGGCACACAGAAGGACAGAAGTCACTGGCTATCAAAGTATTTAATAAGAGGTAGTACTAAGCTGCATTGCAGCCAAATTGGGTCGACACGACAGGGTACCTCCCCTCTCTCTCACATGGTCACGTTACTTACGCCTGTCCTTATCTAATACTTACACAATGAAATCATAGAATCGATCGAGCCGTTTCTCCGGCTTTTCGTTTGACCACGGACACTGTGATCTTTTTTATTTGCTATACCATTAGTGTGATTATTTCTATGACGTGTACTGATTGATCGAGGTTTACTCATTTGGAAAGTAATTAAATTTCGTTGTCATTGACTAATTTGTTTCAAATTGTTCGGGATTGAGCGGTATCCACTAACGAGTAACCCTTCGCAATTATTGCCGCAGGCAACCCCATATACAAGGCTACACAATGTTTTGAAATAATAACACATTTATCTTTAAAAGATAGAGGATTAGGATTTTCAATCGGTCATACATCAAAATCAATTTCAAATATTTTAATAATCATTGGTAATGCTTCGTTTCCCTTACAATCGCACTGTGTATACATCTATCTGTCTATAGGTAATGATAATATCTGTGGACTTACAACACCACGTTAGCCTAGCCCTGTGCTGCCCTACATACATAAACGTCCATGATCTAGAGAGGATTCAAACCCGCGACATCTGGCGTAACACGCGGTCTAACCGCCACGTTACTAACAGAGCCACCCGCGGTAGTCACATATTATAAAGCTAAGTCCCCAAAAGCTGTCCTTCTATATGCACTCCACTCTCATAACCTACTACACTGAATTTCCTGCGGTTTTCACCCATGGATATAGCTACCTAGAGTCGAGGTAGGATTTTGTGAAAATTTTGACCGTATTAATCACTTGCAAAGCCAGGCTGGATAGCTATTTATTATGCATAACTTATACTGAAAGTACACACCTGTATTAACTATTTTCAAACAGAATGCATGATCATACTAATGTTATAAACGCGAAAGTTTTAAGTATGGATGGATGTTTGTTACTCTTTCAAGTAAAAAGTACTCAACAGATTTTGAGGAAACCTGGTAATGTTGTAGCATATGTACCAGAATAACAGCTATAGAAATACCAACTTTTGGACGTGGTTTTGTCCATAATCCACGTGGACGCAGTCACGGGTAACAGCTAGTATTAAATATGTGTTGCTACGTATCTCACTGCGAACTGCTGTACCACTTACGAGACAGGGCACGGGCAAAAATTCCAGAACTATTTAAAAAAGTTTTGACCTGATCTGTTCAAAAAAGTGTTAAATTTTCTTGAAAATTCAATAGAGAGGCCGCAGGCATAGGTCCCATTTCCATGTATGTAGGGCATAGAAATATTATACGTAGTAATTACAGCTCACTGCTGCAGGATACAAATCTTCCTCACACGTAAGAAGGTCCAATCTTCCATCATATATTGGTTGGGGTTTATGATACACCGAAACATTGAGCATCGTATGTGTAATGATGTTCCTAGCCTACAAACAAAAAATCAATAAAATATATTCAGTGGTTTAGTCACAAAATAATATTTTTCATTTTGACAAATCTCAACACGACGTATCCTATTACGAAACTGTCACCCGGAGGTAAACGACACACGCGCGGCCGCTACGGGTAGACAGACCATATCACTACGTACATTATAACAAAATCACCGGCAACGAGCGGCGCATCACGGCAGGTAGGTGACGTCATACTTACACATGACGCAATAAAACTAAATTATTTTGCTCAGATTTAGTTTGTTTGAAAATATTGTTTATAGGTTTTGTTGTTTGGACTAATTTGATAGTTTTAAAATACTCGTATACTACAGTTGCTTTCAATATTCGTGGTATTGTAATCCTCAATCTGTATATCTCATCCCACAGACACCAAATATGTCGTCTAATTGGTGATATATTTCCTCTGTGCCTATCCCATTAGGGAACTGGCGTGAAGACGTGTACGTGTGTGTATGCGTGTGTGTGTATGTATGCGTGAATATTACACCCCGCGGTTTCACCAACGTAACTCTGATCCTATTAGTCATAGCGTTATGTTATATAGCCTATAACCTTTCAAGATAGATGGACTATTCAAAGTAAAAATAAAAACTCTTCGGCTCTATATTATTGGTATAGATTTTAAGACGAATATTATGATAAGTGAAACACATACAATATTAAGGTATAGGCACGAAAATACACATAGCGGACGCTATCGCAAGGCAATTTTATTTTATGAGTGAAGCATCCGACCCTCAAAAGTTTCTTGACAGAAGATAACACGAAGGATAAAAATCAATGTATTATTTATTCGAGCAACACTAGGCCTACGGTTGCTGAGTGACGCCAACCTAAACTCCGCATGACGTTAGACTTTTCCTCAGATTGGAGATTCCACTTGACCATTAGGAAACAGGCTTTCAATAAAATATTTACATATTGATGTCTTAATGCGATTGTTACTCATTAAAATAAAACTACTTTTACAGATTGTATCGCTTGACTATGCCTTACGGTTTATTCAAAAGCCCTACACATAAAATAATATCCCCAAATGCTGTCTGTGTATGTGATTGATTTTCTCGAATCCACCGAAATGTCCCCAAATGCTGTCTGTGTATGTGATTGATTTTCTCGAATCCACCGATTTTCATGCGATTTTCACGATCGAATAGAAAGATTCCTGAGAAAGGTTTTGACTCCTGTTATTCGTGGACAGAGCTGGGGCTAATGGCCAGTGTTACGATAAATTGAATATTTGCAAAGGAGGTTTATTATTCAAGTATTTTTTTAAATTTTAAACTATAGATAATAAGCACCGTCCATTGTTAGTTCTAACTAACAATGGAGGGTGCTTATGCAAACCACGTTAGGGCTGTACACGATATTTATGTTTCTTGTTGTACGCGCAGTGATTGTACAAGTACACAACGGAAACGTTCATCCATGGCAAAAATTTTGGCAGTCCACACAGTACCAAGTCGACCAAGATTTCACTTCAATAATAAAGCAAACGACTGAATTTAAAATAAAAGTACCACGGCTGTCAAATAAAATTAATTTGAATTTCAAATTGCGAAACAACCCATAGGTAATAAAATCCGAAAATGACAGTTAAAGAATCTCATTTTTTTTATCTTGAATTGTGTGAATAAAAAATTATTGGGATTATAAATATAACAACGTATATCTATTTAAGATACTTAGATACTTTCTTTTTTACGCGCCTTCACCGGGTTGATTCCAGTGGGGTGTGGGGCTCGCGGCACATTGTATTGCCGAATACCCACAAAAACCTCTGCGAGTACAATCCGTGTCGCCTTTGGTGAGGTGCCCCGGAAAAACAAATTATCAGGACACCTCGACGGCTTGTCAAGGGACCGACACCACCCCCACAGACGGGGTTGTGCTGCACCTCAGGACAACCCATCGACTCTGTGACAGTGTAATGGGGTAAGGTTCTCATCCTCCTTTTCTCTTTTGTCTCCTCTTCTTATACCGAGTAGTACCGAGGACCTACAAGGAGCGGCTCCTCCTCCTATTCTTCCGTCCCTTCTTCTTGTAAGAGCACGAAAAGCAGTCCGCTCTTCGTTTCAATTGGCTTCGCTTACTGAGCCTCTACTACTATGACAAGGTTTGAACCATGATGGGAATCTATTTAAGATGCATAAAACTTTTCTTTTGTTGACGCGGGGCAACGTATTTACGCGCCTTCACCGGCCCTGGGTGGGGTCCAGTGATGTGTGGGCCTCGCGGCACATGATAGCGCCGAATACCCTTAAAACCCACCGCGTAGTGCCATCAGTGCCGCTCTTGATGAGGTGCCCCGGAACAACAAACATCTGGGCGCCTCCACGGCTAGTCAGCCCCCTAACGGACCAACTCCACCTCCACAGATGGGGTTGCCCAGCACTACAGGACAATCCCACCGACTCTGGGACAGTGCAATAGTGTGAGGTTCCCATCCTCGCCCCTTGCCCCGTGCGCAAAAGCGCCACCTCCTGTTGCTCTTAGGTCCCCTCTTCTTATAAGAGGGGTACCGAGAGCGATTCCTCCTCCTGATCTTTAAGCCCCTTCTTCTTATTAGAGGGGTGCAAAGATCCCCTAGGTTCAATTGGCTTCGCCTGGGTTCACCTCAGTCTACTAAGCCCCACCGCCATGACAAGGTTTGAACCATGGTGGGGAAGATGCATTAAACTGAGTTAATGATAAACTAAGTTCAATGCAGGTGCCTAGTCCAATGGTCCATCCGGACTTTCATAAGCCTCACGCAATACTGGTATAGCAATCGCTTCCCGGCGGAATTGCGTGAGAGAAAAATCAATACGGTCGTGCTGGCCCTGTTAAGCTACATAATCCATTTACTCTAGTAGTTTTGATAGAATTGAAGGAGTGTAAAGCAAGGAGGTGTCTATTTACATATCATTTGCTTTGTATTTTTTATTCAGAAGTCTTTGCATGAAACTGCAAACACGATACAGATTTACAGGCGGAGCACAACGGTATTAGGTTTGCGAGACTAGATCGCGAAAATACGTCATGAAACCAGAAGAGGAATAAAAAGGAACTGCACTGCGCATTAGACACGGCATTTATTTAACACTTGACATGGGTAACATTATGAACACTAATTAAGACCAGCGTCTGATTTACTAAAATTGGGTCAGGCAATCCCTTGCAAATGATATTAAATTTATCATAATACTAGTGAAACGCCCCGCCTTCGTCCGTGAATATCCGGGGCGAAAGCCTTCGTCGGGAGAATCTCCTCGGATCAGATTCCAGGGCGAAAACCGCATGAAAATCTGTTCTATAGATCTTGCTGTAGATTTTGAGGGAATCGACCACTTACACTAACATCTTTTTGGCTCTTTGTTTTATACATAAGGTTTGTGAATAAAGTCTTTACTAAAAGCCTGGTTTTGAATTAAGTATTTAAAGGGACCTTATACTGGTGATTAAACCTATCTCTATTCTATATCTTCTTTGATAATTTTTTGTATTCTGTAAAAAACGTAGTCAGATATATCTCTCTATAACTCCTGTACCTTATCAAGTTATACACCCGTACTATCATAGATGGCGAACAGACCCCTTGGTCTGGTGGCGGCTGTTTGTGACGTCAACCTTGTAAGTATCAAGGATTTGTTATCGCAGTAGATGAATTTCAGACTGAAGCATCAACCAGTGTCATTAGTGTTATGTTCTGAGCACCTTGTTGGCATTTAATTGGACTTCGGTATTTGAGTTTACGTCCGACGTTAATGATCTACAACGCGATCTCGTAAGCTCCTGTAAAAAAGACCAAATTGGATTGTTAATGAGAGGGCAACCCTAAAAACGCGGAGGAATTATTCACGTGTGGCCGAATGTTCTCTTAATTTAGCCGAGTAATGGTGGATCGGTGCGGAATGTGAAATGAACGGTCAGGGAGCGGCGTTCGTTAGCCCAGGTCTGCCGCTGGGCCGTGATTGCGGTTCGCTAATGGAATTAATAATTTGCCACATCATACGCGAATTACCCCGGCCGGCCTTCAGGTTGTTCTAGTTTAATAAATCGCGTTCATTACATTCGGGCACAGTTGTCGAATTGATTATTTACGTGTTTACTTTAACGTATCGTATTTTTAAAATTATTTTGCAACTTCACAGAACAGAGAAAACATTGGGAATACATACGTTGAACACGAAAATAAAAAAAACATATTTTACAGGACTTGAAAATGACCTCAGGTGAAATAATTTTAAGTTGTGTTTACATAAATTGCTACGAGTTTACTTTCCCATACATAATGCTAATAATATAACCGTGATCATATTATATGAAAAAAATGAAAAGCTCAGTTTGACGTTGTTTTACAAATGAAAAAGATACAAGATTCATACAAATTTTTTGCAAAGTACGTAACTCATGCACACGATTTCCAGTTGTTTTTATAAAGTGCATAATTTTACATTGTGCACACATTGTATACGTACCGCCTATGAGACGCTGACTGTGTATTATTTTTGTAATTCATTAGTATAAACATACATTTTTTGTAAGGTGAACCTAACGCGTTTGATTTTAAGTCCTTTACAAAGAAGATTACATTTGAAAGAAGTGTAAAACTTAAACATTTTCCTATACAGAGTCCAGCTAACGCGAATGATTTTAAGTTGCTTTTACTAAGTGCATAATTTTAGTTGTGCATATCTTTTGTTCAAACGATTTTGAGACGCTGACTATCTATATATTTATATAAATCAATGGTAAGAAACCTATGTAAATAGCTTGTTCACGGATATGGACAACATAAAAATAAGCAAAGTTAATTTCAAATAAGCAAAGCTATTCGCTTTTATACTTTATCTAGAAAATGCTTTAGAACAAGTATAAAAAATAATAACAATGCAAGATTTGCATTAAAGTCGATGCAGACGCAATTATCTAAAGAAGTACTCCTCTCGCGTCGAGGAGGGAGGCGAAGGAGAGGTGTCCTGCACAAGCAATTAAAATGTTCCACTCGAAGGCAGAGAATAGAGCACTGATTCGATACTAACTTTCTCGTGTAATTAGTAAATCTAGTTAATACGGCATCGCTGTAAAGGTTATTTTTATCTCAACAAACTGCGTGACAAATATATAGTGTTATGTCGTTTTTGTTTTGTCGTAAAGATTCTTACTACACTAATTATATGCTTGAATAATTATAATATCTTATTAATGTTATAGAAGATTCTTACTTCAATAATTATATGCTTCAATACTAACAATATCTTACTAATGTTATAGAAGATTTGTACTTCACTAATTATATACTTCAATAATTATAATATCTACTAATGTTATATAATGTAATAAAATACAGGGTGAATGTATTAGTATTGTTATTAGATATGGTACAACATGGCGTTCATGACTCTACCATGTCATAGGGGTGAACCCATGTACATATTTGTAAGCACGTATGTACCATGTGCATTAAACATATAGTATTATTCAACATTGTTTTTAAGCTTGCAGCTCTCTCTCACATGACTCCGACTCAAAGTGACGCAACTTTTGTTGTCGTCGCGCTTTGTTTGGTTTGTGAGAGCTCCGGTTGGCCCAAACACCCCTACAACATACGGGAGTCTCATTTTAATTTGAATGCCGTCCACCACCACCTAGAAACTGAGAAGCCAGCTTTGCTCTTCTTGACCAAAAGGCACATATCTTCTCCGATTGATATATCATACCTCTCGTTCCCAAGGTATGAGTTAGTACACTCCTTTGTGCCGCATGTTGGAGTGTATGCATACATCGGGGAGGATATCTGCTTTCGCCGCCTCTGCAATCTTGAAGAGAGCGATCTCTCCATCATATGGCTACACGTAGATTCCGACGACCGTGCTTCCGATGTCATCGCGTCTATGCTTGCCTTTATAGATCCCACAGCAGTAATGCCGAAACTGACCGACACCTCCAGCACATCGAAAATACTACGGATTCCCTTCTAAAACAGATCTCAACCGCAGAGATCGTGATTCTTAGCGATTTCAACGCTCATTATGCTGAATTGCTAAACTCATGCATTACCGATCACATGGGTGGATCTGTACACGACTTTGCCTTAGCATATGGTTTAACACAACTGGTATCATCGCTCATGCGAATTCCAGCTGTGGAAGACCATAGACTTTCCCCGTTGGACCTCCTGCTGACTGTCCGCTAAGGTCCAGGTGGAGGAGCTACCAGATTTCTGTCGATACTCTTACTGGGCTCGTCACACCACTGTCTTATCCGCAGTTCGGTGCCAGTACATCGCAGATTGCGGCCACGTTTCCTTGGCTGTCGACATGTCTGGCACTATAGGTAAGACAGACTGTAGTGCAGCAAGGAATGGAGCTCTTAATTCCGCACTCATCGGTACCCATTGGGTACCCTGGTAAATCGCAGGCGTGTTTCAATCGTTCCTGCAGACTGGCGCTACGCCGTATGCAAGAGTGCTACCGGTCCTGGGCTTTTGCGACAGCGTACTAGGATGACGAAACCAGCACATTCAAAGAGGAGTGTAATCACGCTTCCAGGTCCTACAAAAGAGTTATTGCTGGGGCAAAGTCCGATTATATCGGCAGAATTGGCATTAGGTTAGTTCTCGCCTTGCTTTCTGGTCCCTCGCCGAGGCTGTCCTAGGGAGTTTTGCTCAGCCATCCTTACCATCTCTGTACCGGAACGATGACTCGTTGGCCCATGCCGCAGAAGAGGAATGCGATCTTCTGGTCCCTTTATTTGCGTCCAATTCTACTTTGGATGACCGTGGAACCATCATTAACTGCCAGCTCCTGCGTTACTTAGAGAAATGCCAAATAGTTAGCGACCGACAATACGATTTCCGTTAGGTTAGGTTAGGTTAGCCATCCTTACCATCTCTGTACCGGAACGATGACTCGTTGGCCCATGCCGCAGAAGAGGAATGCGATCTTCTGGTCCCTTTATATGCGTCCAATTCTACTTTGGATGACCGTGGAACCATCATTAACTGCCAGCTCCTGCGTTACTTAGAGAAATACCAAATAGTTATCGACCGACAATACGATTTCCGTTAGGGACGCTCGGCTGGCGTCCTATTGACCTAATTAATGCACCGGTGGGCGGAGGCAGTTGAGACCAAGAGTCTGGATAGATCGTAGCATCAAGGTCGTTGTCGACGGTGCATGCTCGGACCTCAAATCTGTCAATGCTGGTGTTCCACAAGGGCGTGTTCTGTCTGCCACGCTGTTTCTTCTGCACATCAATGATATGCTACAAATTACAGCGGCATTCATTGTTATGCAGATGACAGTACTAGTGATGCACTATACACTGGCTGCACAAATATTTCCCGGGAAAACGTCACCGAGTATTGGAACCAAATTATGTCTGAAGTCGAGTCTTTATTGACGAAGGTCTCGGAATGGGATCGTCGGGGAATTGTTCCCCGACACACCCGTGGGCTTCACGCCCCCCAGGATGGCTCGGCAGACGTCGGACGAGGAGGAGGTTGTTCCGCCACCCGTCACAGAGGCTGAAATGGAGGCGATTCTGACTCGCCTCCAGGGTAAGAAGAGGTCACCGTGTCCAGACGGGGTGAACGGGAGAGTGCTGGCGATATCTCTCGTGCACCTCGAGGATAGCCTCCGGGAAACGTTTGACCGCTGCCTGCGGTCTGGTCAGTTCCCGGAGGCATGGAAGGAGGGTCGGCTCTGCCTACTTCCAAAGGCAGGGCGGCCCATGGACTCGGCTTCGGCGGTTCGACCGGTGGTGCTGCTGAACGAGATCGGGAATGCCTTAGAACGGATTGTGGCCTCCCACCTCGTTCAGCATCTGGAGGAGGGCGCGGGACCCGGACTCTCAGAGTCACCGTTCGGGTTCCGAGCACGCCGGTCGACCATCGATGCCCTCAAGCGCCTGCGGGCGGTGACGGATGAGGCGGAACGCAGGGGGGTGATGGTGGTCGCGGTGTCGTTGGACATCACGAATGCCTTCAATAGCCTCCCGCACAGCGTGATACGGGAGGCACTGAAATTCTTCAGGGTGCCTCCCTATCTCGTGAGGCTGTTGGAGGCGTATCTCTCAGATCGCAGAGTGGCTCTCGAGAACCGGTCGAGGTCCGTGGAGTGGCGGCGAGTCGGGCGCGGCGTCGCGCAGTGTTCCGTTCTTGGACCGATCCTGTGGGACGTCGGCTACGACTGGGTCCTGCGAGGCCGTCTCCTCCCCGGGATGGGTGTCATCTGCTACGCGGATGACACCCTCGTCTATGCCCGGGGATGAGACTATAAGGGGGCGGCGCGGCTGGCCGAGGTCGGCGTTGACCTCGTGATCAGACGCATAGAGAGGTTAGGGCTTCGGGTCAGACTAGACAAGACCGAAGCCCTCCTCTTCCGCGGGACCGGCCGCAGAGGACCCCCGCCGGGGGCAGCTCTACAGATCGGAGAGGAGAGGGTCAGGTCGAGCCCCCACATAAAATATCTGGGGCTCATCCTTGACGGAGGGTGGACCTTCAGCCCACACTTCGCTATGGTGGGACCGAAGGTCGTGATGGCGGCGAGTGCGCTGGGCAGACTCCTCCGGAACCTCGGTGTACCCAGCGCCACCTGCAGGCAGCTGTACTCCGGTGTCTGTCGGAGTATGGCGACGTACGGCTTGGGCGGATCGTCTCACTGCGAGGAATAAGGCCCATCTGCGCTCTGTGCAGAGGGTCGTCGCAGTGAGATCGATCCAGGGGTACCGTACGGTATCGTGGGCTGCAGCGACAGCCCTAGCCGGCGATCCCCCGTGGGAACTCGTGGCGGAGGTTCTTGCCGAGAGCTGCTCCTATGTCTCGGATAGGAGGGCTCTCGGCCTGAACCCCACGCATGACGAGATCCTACGGATTCGCCGGCTAGGGCATGTGGCGTTAATGCAGAGGTGAGGGGGAGGACCTGGCGCGTCAGCCGTACGGTAGAGAGTTAACGGCTGCCTTGCGCCCGGTCCTCGAGCGGTGGATGCGCCGTAGGCGCAAACCCCTCACCTTCCGTCTAACGCAGGTGCTCACCGGGCACGGTGCTTCGGTGAGTATCTGTGCAAGACGGCCCGCAGGGAGCCGACGACTCGATGTCACGATTGTGACGCGGCGGTGGACTCGGCCCAGCACACCCTCGAGGTGTGCCCGAGATGGGCGGCGCTGCGTCACGATCTGACATCAGTTGTCGGAGGGGACTTGTCAGAGTCGAGCATCATCCTCGCGATGCTCGGCAGCGACGAGTCCTACAAGGCGATGGCTTCCTTCTGCGAGACCGTCATGTCCCAGAAGGAAGCCGACGAGCGGGTGAGAGAGGAGGCTGCCGGCGCGGTGTGCCCGAGTGCCCCTGTGTTCCGTGTCGGGCCGGGATGGGAACCCGGTCCACTTCCAATGACACGGCGTCGTGGGGACTGTCTTAGAGTAGCCGGACAGTCTCCGAGGAGGTGAAGTCTGGCCTTTTCGCCGAGGCCAGCCTGTCACTGGAGGGGTCCTGTTGCCTGCAGATCCGGGACCCTCCACTTACAGCGGCTGATGACTCCCGTAGGGGTTTAGTTGGTATTGCTACCCGGGCTCCCAGGTATCATGCGTAAATACATTCCCCTTCGTCGCCAAAAAAAAAGGTCTCGGAATGGGGCCGACAAAATGTAGTCTAATTTAACCCTAAAAGACACAATTTTGCGCGCTTAGCGCTAAAAAAACCCCTCTTCCATATCTCTAGTATCGGGATTCTAGTATTACGATATATCGAGTAACGTTCTATTCCGTAGTCATTTGGATAAATTAGCCTTAATTTAGGAAAGCTAAATTAGCCTCCAAGAAGCTGGGTCTGCTCAATAGGGCG
The DNA here is from genome assembly GCA_017140195.1 of Eumaeus atala. NCBI lineage: Eukaryota > Metazoa > Arthropoda > Insecta > Lepidoptera > Lycaenidae > Eumaeus > Eumaeus atala. The sequence continues at coordinate 314,041 of JAFELO010000092.1, read as the reverse complement.
AAGCAGTATTTCACGCCACATTATCAGCTGCAATTATACAAGGCGCAAGTCCGATCGCATATGGAGTACTGCTCTCACCTTTGGGCTGGTGCCCCCAACTATGAAATCGCCCCATGTGACCGTATTCAACGTAGAGCGAATCAAATCGGAGACAACAAAGTTGTTTACGTGCAGCTTGATCCTTTGGCATTACGAAGAGATGTTGGCTCGCTCTGCATCTTCTACTGCATCTACAACGAAGAGTGTTCCGAGGAGTTGTTAGGATTAATACCAGCACCGGAATTCCACTCTCGGACTTTACGGCGAAACTCTAAGTTCCACCGTCACCACCTTGATGTCCGAAAATCTACAACTGTGCATTTCAAGCGCAATTTCCCACCGCGCACTGCTTCGATGTGGAACCGGCTGTCACCGTCGGTATTTCCGAACCGATATGATATGGGGTTCTTCAAGAAAAGAGCTTACTCCCATCTTAATGGACGGCAAGGGTCCTGCATAACCTCGGGTCATGCGGATGTCTATGGGCGGCGTAGTTGCCTACCACCTGCTTGTGTGTACCAAAAAAAATCTTCAAACAATCTGAGAATTATAGTTTATGTCTACCGTAATATAACTATTCAATACTTGTGAATACTGATAGCGTAGTAAAGAATTTGTAAGTGAAAATACACAAGTGAAGAGGAAACAATATAATTATGTTGATGAAAATTCGGTTTTTATGTTTATTTTACGGTGTCGTATTTTTTTATTTTTATATACCACAGATAAAGTGGAGGACGAGATTAAATTTAAGATTGCTGCAATACGGGCTGGATACAATAATTCCTTTGCCACAAGAAACTTACACGAATAAAAATTATATAAGGCCGGGATTTATATTTAGAATTTGCTTAGAACTTTTACTATTTCAAATTGATCCAGGTGTATTGTGTTACAGCTTACAATATCTTTTTTGTTCTTTTAAGAATAATCAATATACTAAAATAAATTAAGGATTACAATAAAAGTATGTTTGAGGACCATATGGCGGTTTATTTAATTATTAAACGTGCCCAACGTTTAAGAAGCTTTACAGCAGAGGAACCAAACCATCTGCTCTATTGAAATTTGGATGTTTTTCTAATCTCACAGTTCATCCTGTGATGGAATCGGTATTCCCTAGTGTTGATTTACTCTTTATCAATCTAATGTAATGGCAGGGGCCAACTTCAGTTACAATTAGTCAACAAAATTACAATATCCACAGGATTGTGATGTTTTTAACACGAATTAATCCAATAAATAAAATATACTAATACACATTATTCAATAGGAATAAATTTTTTATTCATAAAATAGAAGACCACCTTTAAAAAAAATCTCAAGGTGTATTTAGGGCTTGTGAAATTATTTTCCACCATAGACATTGTCACCAAAAACCTGTGGACTTTAGTACACGCGCTATTTTCCTCATTTACTTTCGAACATTGACTGTAACAATATAATGATTATCTATGGTACGCACAAAGCCATTCTCTATGGTACGCACAAAGCCATTCTCTATGGTACGCACAAAGCCATTCTCTATGGTACGCACAAAGCCATTCTCTATGGTACGAACAAAGCCATTCTCTATGGTACGCACAAAGCCATTCTCTATGGTACGCACAAAGCCATTCTCTCGAATTCAATTTTATACATTCGTCCGCGTGGACGAAACCACGTGCAAAAGTTAGTATTTATATAGCTCATGTGATATTCTCATGACATGCCTACTTTCATCACAATCCATTCTATAGTTTTCGCGTCGCTGAGTAACAAACATCCAAGTTCTATCCGCAAATTCGCATTAATAATATAAAAAAAAAAAAAGAAAAAGAGAAAAGTAAAAGTACCATCACGTCTGTTATCCCCGAAGAGGTAGGCAGAGGAGTGCTAGTACACTCACAACTCGTAAGCCCAGTAGATATACTAGCACACCCACGAAATGTAATAATATTGTTATGTTAAATCCTTTATGTGTCCCATTGTTGGTCAAAGATCCCCCCTCCCATTTTTCGCTGTTTTTTTATAGATTAGGGCGGCAAACGAGCAATCGGAGCCTTTTTGCGACCACCAACGCCCATAAATATCCACATAATTACTATGCCGATGCGTTGCCCCCCCCCCCCCAAAGGCTACCGGCTACTCACAAACCGCACGAAACCCGACACTGACGATGTCTTTTACAGCGGTATTATGTGAGCGAGATGTACCTCCCCGGTCGTGCCGGCCCAATGGCCCGGAACATGGCACTACCTCTTCCTATAATATATATATGTCTGTCCATAGATCATCGCGCCAGGCAGGCAGGCAAACATGGAGTTCATCTCTATATCTCCTTTTTGGTCCAACGTATCGCTTCTTTAAGTCGGGGTCCCGCACAGTGGCAATTTTTACCAGGGGCAGACATGTGTGGTCCAGCTCCAATTGAGCTCCGCAGCTTTGAGACCTTTGTCAGCGATTTTTTGTGCAGGAGCGCACTTCGGTGTTTCGCATTCCGTCCAACAACTTGACACCTAAAAGACTGCGCTCCGTCGCCCTCAGGTAAACTGAAGACTGGACTTGACACTGTGTCAAAGACCAAACCTGTGCTCCGTAAGTCAGCACAAGATGTATGCACATGTCTATTACTTTTTCGCTTCAGCGAAATTGGTAGATTGCACTTCACGAGTCACCAATTCACCAGTATTTGTTCTTCCTTATTCATTAAACCTCAGAATAATACTTTTGTTTTTGTAAAAGTGAATTGTAGAATCATAAATGTGCGCTAGCTCTACATAGAACTCGCTTATATTTTCCCGTACTAACTTCCAAGTATATAACAAGAAGTATTACGCTATTATGCGCCACGAAAATATATTTATTTAAAGACGCCTCCAGGAGCGGTCTACGCTTTGTACACATTTAATTCAAGCAATGCTATCAATTTGAGTGGATGAAACACCGACAGTTAAGTGAATAGAGAGATTGCATTAAGATATTGCTCGGAAGTCAACATCTGCGACAAGTCTGCGAGATGATAAATAATTCGTCTCGCGTTTACCTTAGACGCTCACGGGGGTAGAGGATTAAATTCTAAGACAAACGTAAATCGTAAACTATACAATGATTAAGTATCAATAACGGAGTATGCATGTATTGTAAGAGCCATGCTGCATTGCAGCTGAATTGTGCGGATCGAATGTATCCGCTTCTCACACATGATACCGCCGCACAATAAGAAGAGGTAGTGCCATGCTGCATAGGAGGAGGTAGAGCACAGTTCATGACACTACATCCTCCTGTGCAGCGAAATCGGGCTGGCACGACCGGGGAGGTACCTCTCGCTCACCTAATACCGCCGTAAAGTGACGTCTTCAGTGTCGCTCTCCGTGCGGTTTGTGAGTAGCCGGTGGCCCATTGGGGGGAGGGTGAATGAGGGCAACGCATCGGCACAGTGATCTAATGAATGCTCATGGGCGTCGGTGCCGTAAAAAGGCTCTGTTTGCTCGTTTGCCCCCTATCCTATAAAAAATCAGCTATGCGGTTTATTTGTTTGCGGTGGCCGATTGATGGACAGGTCTAAATCAGGTAACGCATCTGCACATAAATTTCGCGGTTCTTTGTTTGCATGGTTAGTCACCAAAAGGCCCCAATTACTCGTTTGGGCCCTTATACTATAGTATATATTATATTACAAAAATTTAATCGCATAGAAAACGGAATCGCAAAGGTTAAATATGTGTGGTACCCTAACGGAAATCTGAATAGGAAATTTATGGCCTGATTGAGTGAGAACTCTCGTGAGGTGATCAGGTATCTGTCGCTACCAACGTGCGGACAAAAGCTAAATAATTAAATAATAGCTTTTTATTATAGTTTCATGTAAACACCTACACATCGAATTTTTTTATTGTATAGGGGGACAAACTAGCAATCGGAGTCTTCAACGACTACATAAACAGCCGTTGTTGAATAGAAGCATCATTTCGCACGCTTCACTTGTAGAGTAAGCTGGTGAACGCGTGAGGAGAGTGTTACAAAAACTAGGTAAACACAAGTGAAACGAGGTAAAGAGAGGTGTATATATGTTAGTAAATAGTGACGATAGAAAGAGAATCGCAAGTACACATATCTTTCTCTCTTTTGTTGAGCCAGGCGTTTAATAAACTACCGAATACCCACTAAAACCCCGCAGGTGCTACCGGCCGCCTATACTGATGTGCCCCGGATCTGTCAGCTACAGGGTACAAGTTCGATCCACCTGGATGATTGATTGGTCGGCAAACATTGTATTATTTGAGAAGAGGTTCTCAAATAATACAATGTATCGTCTTCATTAGTTTTTACAACTCTTATTATAAAGGATTTCGCCTGTACACGCTTCTGAACTTGCAAATCCAGAGACTATGCCAATATATTACTTCCTTTTATTAATTTATTTTTGTTTGAGTTTTTCAATTAACTGTACTTACAGTAAAGCCAAGCCGTACATACAATGTATTAATGATTTACGCCTGTAGTGATATTATAGCGCAATAATAACGGTATATATTATTTTTTAAATGTAGAACATTTTCATATAGTATTGGGGGAAAACGAACAGACGTGTCACCGAAAAGCAATTGGTTACCGACGCCCAGAAACAGCTGTAGCGAGAGAGCTATCAAGTTTCGTTGCCGCCCGTTGCCAACAAAGTATTCAAAATGTTTCGAATCATCATGATCAGCAGCTGAGCCACCGCTAGACATAGGCCACCCCATAGGACCACACAGGCCACGGTCACGAGCCACTTGCATCCAGCGGCTCCCCGCCACCTTAAACGAGTCGAGACTCCACCGGGCAGGAGACCGTCCGACACTCCGTCTGCCGTTGCGGAAACCAAATATTTAGTATATACTTTCTTCTGTTTTGTCCCGTCCCCCAAGACCCTCATAAGACATAATGCGGCAATCGATCCGATCGTATGGTCAATCGCGTCTGCTCGCGAACAAAACGCGTCAAGGCGGAAACAGTAGTACACTCGTATATATATTTATTTGGAAGTACAGGGGGGCAAACGAGAAATATGTGTCATTTAATTATCTACACCCATAGACAACTGAAATATAAAATCTTGTAGATGCGTCGCCCTCCTTACCGCCTCCCTTCCAGTGGACCACCAGCTAGTCAAAAACAACACGAAATGCGATGCCAAAGTAGTCCTTTACGGCGGTATCATGTGAACGAGTACCTTAAAATAGTAAAAAATTAACTAAGTTGAAAACTATCAATATCATCTTGGAAATTTACAAATGCTCGGAGTCGACGTCGATGTTTCAGTGTCCATCTGAGCTCCTGATGAAATAGACTAGAACTAGCTGTGCCCCGCGCTTCTCTCGCGTATATATCCTCCGACAAACATGTTTTTTAACAAAATGTATATTATATTATTACAATTGTAATCTATATATGTTATACATAAATGATAAATAAATAAAGAGTTTCTCATTCACATTATAATATTAGGACAGGATTGGGATTACTTAAGTAAAACACACACGAGTAACAATTGCACACAAATCTATTTAACGTCACATCCACGGGTACGTGTTCCCATGTAGTTTTCTTATTCGCCATGTTTTATGAGTCGAGAGCCATTACGTGGTCGCACGGGCGTATCCCATTTCCCCCAATATGCCATCCCGCCGTCCGTAGTTATATGGAGCACAATACGTCAATAGTTTCCCCTACGCGACAGTTTCCCAACTGTTTATCGAGCTCCTAGCGTTTTGTCAAAATGCGATGCTGAAATTTTATCTGGCACCATTTGTAGAAGGGGAACTGGTTTTAGACGAAAGTCATAGTAAAATGTATGGCTTTGGTACACAATAAGGCCATTAATCATTATAGATCAAAAAATATATACTTCCCTCACAGCTTAATACAGGTCCCGGGAAGATTGGCAATTCAGTGTTTTAAGTATTAAGGAAATATCATTTAAGTATTTTTTGTTGTATTGCCTCCAATAACAGTGGTTTTATAGTTATAGTTAATAATACAAAAATACATTCCAGTTGATTAGGGTAGTCAAAGAAAAGAGAGATTTTGATAATATTTTGATTGCTATTGCTACGCCAACAAAGCGGGTACGACTACATATTGCTACGACGTAGCCATGATATCGCTTTCCATACTACGTGCACTGCTACGCCTAATAACTGTGTGCTACGAAGCATAGCTGCTTGTTTATTACAGCAGTATTATTATTGTATTAGGTCCTAAAGTCTAATTCTAAGTTCTGCAGTACATAATTCATTGCTGCACCGATTGCCGGTTAATTTTTATAGATACAGTACAACCGCACCGTCCACCAGACAGTCAACATCATCCTGCGTACAGGGAAAAGCTCTCACATAATATGTTTTAGTCCACTATACCAGAGCTCGAGTCCTACACACTTATACGGTTTCTTATAGCATATGGGGTCAAACGAACAGTTGGTTCCTTTTGGTGACTACTGACGCTTATAAGTATCCGTATAGAGGTTACAGATGGGCCTCGTGTGACACCTAAAATTATCACAAGTTTACTAATTGTATCTAAAAATAATCATTTGTGTTTAGTTAGGTTTTGTGTCAAAAATAAGAATTTGTTTTCAATACTTTTTGTGCAGATTTATTTTGAATGTAAAAATTGAAATAACATGGCTTTCGAATACAATTAATTTTAATTTTGTGACTGAGACACGTCACTTATACACTATATAGATAGATAGGACCTACTACTATTTATTAACATGTTTAAAGTATGCAATATTACTTTCAACTCGTTTTGTTCACAAATTAATAAGTTTCAACGTCAAAAGGTTAGAAGAGCGAGAAGAGTATATTTTTGTAGCATGGCTGAGACGTGAACGTTTCCTATAATATATACAAAGCAATCGAACACTTTTGACGACTACCAAAACCCATAAACATTATTGTTGTTATACAGGGGCGTTGCTTTCCCCTCACCTCCAATGTGGCAACGGCTACTCAGAAACCGTACGAAACACGACAACACTTTACGGCGGCGTCATGAGAGCTTTTATACAGCACACTCTGGGTGGGTTGACGACCAGTGTTGGGATACAGAACTCCATAGTGTGAGATCCCGCCTTAATACCTCACGCGAGCCCTCAGCCGTCTTGGCGGTGAACCCCGATCTTTTAACAATGGGATCACCTCGGTGACAGGCTGGGCCCTTATTACGGGGCTCAATCTTCTGGCGAGCCTCGCCAACGTTACGACCGTGCAATGAGACGGACACCCGTCCCTGGTCCGAATCTGGGATCATAGTGTCTCCTACACTCTCCCGTCTGTCGACGACATAACAAAACAGATACTGCGCTGTATTTCCTTAGGGGACATGACTGTTTACAGAAGGAGACTCTGGCACTCCAGGTCCTATCACTTTCCATAATTGCGCTGTAAGTTTTTATTGTAAGTTGTCCTGTAATAACGCTGGAAATTGACAAGTCTGCTCCCTCTAACGCTAGAGCCAGGTCGTGGTGCTGCACAACCCATCTAGTGGTGCCTCTCGCTCTTGAGGGATACTTCTCCTCTCGTACCACAACCCAGTGGAACTCAATTCAATATTCGTTATAGTTAGGTAGTTGTTAAAAGAGGCTTAATAATCACTTGGAAGTTACTGAGCCTCTTTTAACAATTTATACGTGTAAAAATTGGCGCACAGCGTATTTAATGAAAAGTGGTTCGTCTAAAAACTGCACGATGGGACGTGACTGCTTAATTTTGCCTACGAAATTAACATTTTAGCTTTCCACTAACTTTGTTTGCTCGTTTGAATTAAAGTTGACTTTTTCAGTTTAACGCTGACTCAACGGTCAGCGTCAAAAGATTTTACACCGGCCTAGATTTTTAAAAAGTATTTCTCTGCGCGAAATAGTCCGAAATTCAGAAAGCAGCAAGAGAAGCAGATTAACGGACATAGTTCAAGGATTCAGCAAGCAGAAGTGTAAATGAGCAGGTCACATTGTTCGCGAAACCGATAATGGTTGGGGCAGAGAGGTTCTTGAGTGGCGGCGCCGCGCCGGAAGACGGAGTGTTGGACGGCCTCCTACCCGGTGGCCTGTCTGCTACTGGATGCAAGTGGCCTATGGTACTCTATGGGGGGTCCCTATGTCCAACAGTGGACGTCTTCTAGCTGGTGATGATAACGATGATGATATAGAGAAACATACATAAATTGTTTAATAAGCTCAAAAGCAGCATGAACATACTCAAATCGAAATCAAATTTCTGATTCGACGTATAAGTTTTAATTTCGGTTCCGTACCTCAAAAGTTTCCTCTCGAGGTACCTTGACGCAATAGAATCACTTTGGTTTTCATTTTCCTCTCAGTCTGTTCGCCTGACTGTGTGTATGTCAGTACCTTTTTTTCAGGAACACGCATGCATGAGCCATCGGCGTGCGATGTTCACACTTCACCGGTTCTCTTTATTTGAGAGTGGCATTAGAAGTATGGATCTCTGCATCCCTGAAACGTAATGTGCTATCTAAAACTCGAATCCTGCATTTAGTTTTAAGCTTACACTACAGTCACTCACGCTTATAGCACGGCACATATTTATAATTTACCAGAAACCGTATTAATCAATTCGCCTTCAATTGCAACCATATTAAATTTAAACATTTGTATTTGAAAACCACCTTCGATGAATTGGCACGTTTCTGGAGGTTTATTTAGTTTAGGAAACCTTGTACTAAATATACAAAAGACGCATCAACATAATGTTGATCGAATATCAAGAGCGTGATTGATGTATGCGGAGTCTAATGGACTATTTGTTTCTCCAAATGTGCTGATACTGTATACGGGGATATAGTAAGATGTAGATGGAAGGTGTACGGATTCTTGAGCTAGTTGTGGCCCGGGGTGCGCCTCAGCACACATAACCCTCCCCACCCCAGATTGGCACGGATTGTAAAAACTGGCTTATATGACGTGGGTACATGATATATGTGCGGTTTGTGAATTAACTGATGTCCAATACTGGTGCTAACTGGTGTTTTTATAGTCAGAGGTAGTGCCGTGCTGTGTTGAGGCCTAATTAAGCCGACAACCGTGGACGTACATCTCAATCACATGACATCGCCGTAAGGTCACTGCTGTACTATCGCATTGCGTACATTTTGTGAATTGACAATGGCCCATTGAAGCGGAGGGGGGCGGGAGGGTAATACATCTGCATAAAATATGTCGGTAGTCATCAAACGGTTCGGATCGCAGGTTTGCCCGCTTATACTAAAAAGATAAAACATATGTAATTCAAGCACGGGCTGATAATAATTATGATGATATGTTATCTTCATGCTATGTAAATATCTCTAGTTTTCTGCGTGTTTAGTCTAGCTATAGATTTACTTGAGTGGACAGTGTAAATTATATATTCTCTTGATAAATCTTACAGTATTTTATTTAGCTATAAGATCGGTCGTAATTAAAAAGGTCTTAGCATTGAGCTGAAGCGAAGTAGCCAATGCAGAAACTCGAGCAAAGCTCCACCAATGGCGACGATTGAAGCAATACGCTATTAAATGTAGCGGAAAAACCATAGCCCGTTCAAACTGTCTGATAAAATTAGACAGCGATAAAAAGAGGCAATTTCATGGAGTTTTTACGGCGCGATCATCAAGACGAGCCTAGAGGGGGGGGAGGGGGGGGCGTTTTGGTCCTCAGCGCCTTGCATCGCCGGGTCACCTCGGTATTCCGGTGAAAGATTAACGAACCATATTTTTTGCAGACGCGTGTATAAAGCTGACGACTTTTATAGGTTTTGGGATTATAAAAGTTTTATCGGCGATCAATAATCGAGCTAAAATTAACTATAACTTTTTCGGTGAATGTTTTTTTAAACTGTTGGTTGGTTTTAGATTTCTAACAAGAAGATCACATGGGAGATAAGGAATAAGATGTTGCCAAAGTCGCATGGGGTAGCAATGACTTACCTTTATGTAACGTTGTCATTGCAAATACAACAACAACAATTAAAATTTCAATGTCTGTCAATCACTGGATAAACCGGACTGATTTTGAATGAGTTTTCACTGAAAAATAGAGGAGCTTACAGGACAGGACATAGGCTATGTCTTATTTATAAAATAAACAATCCGGCCCGGTTATTCACAGGTTTAGCCGTAAAATAAACCATAACATTAATGTGAGCACTAGATGCGTCCCGCGAATGCTTCCGCTTTAAACTAAGAGAATTGTTATTTATTTTTGGGATCAAAAGCATTTTACTTAAAAAAGCTTTTATCTATGTCTGCGCTACATTTTAGCTATATCCGCTAAGTACTTTCTTCGTGAAATAATAACAAACAGACTAACAAACTTTCACATTTATAATACTAATTCGAAATTTATAAACCTAACTACGAAGTATAAGGCATAAGGAGGAGTGACCGACGAGAAAACGAGATGAGTGTATATCAGTCTCTCTGACGAGACGTATTTTGGCTTCATAGTGTCTTAGTAACGATTTCAAAAAAGTTTCACTTCAGTAATCTTATCAGACGATATGTTACGCTAAAAATCTATTTTAAGGTTCAGTTATGATATTTATTTAATATAAACGCTTACACGTCATCTTCATTAAAAGATTACAGCTTAAGAGGGCTAAAGGTTAAATTTTATGAATATTGAAAATCTAATCGCAGAAGAGCGCCTTCACATAGTCAAAGATCGAGCGATTAGGGCCGCAACTACTGCTATCCTGAGCATGACGTAATATCTCATATAATTATACTTATAATAAATAAATTAATTAAACAACAATTTAGGAAGAGGTAGTGCCATATATAGTGCATGACACTACATTGGAATTGGGCCGGCACGACCGGGGAGGTACCTCTCGCTCACATAATACCGCCGTAAATTGACATCTCCAGTGTCACGTCTCTTGCAGTTTGTGAGTAGCCGGTGACCCATTGGGGTGTGGGGGGGGGAAGGAGGGCAACGCATCGGCATAGTAATTATGTGGATGTTCATGGGCATCACTATTCTGTAAAAAAAAAAACAATCAGAGGATAGGCATAAAAAGATGTGATGCTCTTTAATACGTAGCGAATTATTGAGCTGTAACGTTATGTTGTAGCCATTAGGTACTATTTACTTCACACATAATATGTGATCGAGATTTACTTACCTGGTTCACCGATTTAACTAAATACAGCTTTGAACTTTTACAAAAAATAATAGTAATTCATGCAACAAAAAACACAAATGCGTAGAATTTTGTTATATGTAAAAGAAGAAATAAAAACGGAAAACGCATTGTCGCAGCAAGTCGAGTCGCGCACTTAGGGCGATCCAGGAGGCGTCGCTATAACGACTTGGAAATTCCGCCGCCAGTCAAAAAAAAATGCTTTAATCTCATCCTGAGGCCGCAGATTATGGGCGATCTCCATTATAAGGGGCCCCGAGCTAAATAACAATAGCGGATCAGATAAGCCCAAATCATAATTTAAAAACTTTCCGCCTCTTACCTTTTTGTTTATCATTTCGGCTCCGAAGGTGGTTTTTTTTCCCGCATAAATTTTATGTTATCGTGATTCTGTGTTACATAGTGACTTGATAAAACACTTGTTTTATTTATTGTGGTCACTTTACGTGTATATTACGAATAAATACATATGTATATATATATATATATATATATATATATATATATATATACAACATATATGTATTTTGTGTTTATATAATATATATAAACACAATATATACATATATATATATAGTAATAGTATAAAAAAGGAAAATTTCGTTCGTTGGTACGCGCAAATCTCAGAAGCAACAACCAAGGAGCAAGGAGCAAGGTAGCTATGCTCTTTGTGCGACTGAAACCCCGAGACTGCGAGAGTATTTCAATAGTGGGGTGATGATTGATAACGCATGATGAAACATAGGCATGTTTCCAACTCTGATGGGATCATATAAAATATTTCACACTTAAAGTAGGTAGAAGACGGTCGCCTGTGAAACAAAGGCCGGTGAAGGTCCAAAATTTCGGCCAAACTTGGCAATGCACTGGTGTTTTCATCAACGGACGCATGTCTGCTATAAAAATATATAGAACTCGTCCAATTACACCGACCACGTAGTCAAATTAATTGTACGTTTCGTAACTACGAATTGAACGTACTATAACTCGTCACCGAGCACCACGTGCGGTGGCCACACGCGTCGATTATTGAGGATAAATACATTTTTTATTGTTGCCATAAAACTTCGCTAACTGCTCTCTGCCGGTGTAGATAATGGTTTTGTACGCAAAACGTTACACGTGAGTTGCTGCGAATTGTACTCACAGCATGTTGATATCAAGGTTTATTACTTAACTTTCTATTACCGAAGCTATATTCACGTTGATAGCTTATGAAAATAAATACAGTCTCTTGATGATATAAAGGTGAACCTATTCAGCCACAGATGACGTGACTCGAGATCAGTCCTAAAGTTTTACCGGGATTCTCAAATTTATTAATCGCATCTATTAATGCACCCCGGAGCCTTGGAGAGTTTTGGAAACCCGGGCAAAGTGAATACTAAGGTATTCAATTATTTTCATGTATGTATTTAAAAGACTTACATAATAATATAACACTTGCAATAATAATATTGTAATTAATTATGAGCTAAATTTACAACAGTGATTCCCCAAGTTGGTATCATATCCACTACGACATGATACCAAGGCTACACGAATAACAAAATTATTTAACACAAAATAAAATATTACTTCCTATTATATATATTATATAAGGTACCTTAGTTCATTATAGCTCAAAGGCTACACGTCTAATTACAATTCAAATGTTAGCATAATAATTTGCTCCGAAAAATACTACTCCCATATTCAATTGTACTCATGTTTTTACTAGTACATTTTTTTTAAATTCACCTAGCAACGTCTATCTTTTATATTTATATACTATCTGTAGAAAAAACACATGATTAAATACGTAACTCATAAAATTACATATATTGCACATTCTGACCAGCACCAGTGATTTCCGTATTCACTTTGATCCATCCGCTTTACCCTTCTTGTATATTTTGAAGATTATTCCAAGTTATTAAGACCCATCAAAGCAATCACAATGAAAAAAAATGCAGTCTAAAAGGGTTCTGAACGAATGTCATTCGCTCACTGATGCCACTCCATCCAGCCTGTAGATTAAAATCGGGACTGTCCGAGATTCACTTATGTGTTACGTTATGTATGGCCAATGTCTCCGAAAACTGTATAAAATATTATTTTACCATATTATGACATAGCTCATCAAGACAATTGTGGACAGTCCCGATTCCTAATCTGCAAGCGTGTGCATCCGCATGCATACGTGATCTCAATGATGAATGTTTTATTATACAATATTGAAACGAAGGCTTGAATAAATAAATAGGGCGTAACTGTTTTAGGACGTTTTATCGAGTTATTGAAACTAAAAAACGAATTGAATTCGGGTTTGTTAACTGGACGTGTTTCACAAAATATGTATGTACAATTTTCAAATGTAAGTTGTTCATTTAATTTTATTTTTATACAGAAACATTTTATAATCTGCCGATTGGCAATTGTATTCATAAAATGCTTCTAGTATTTTACCGGCTGTTGCCCGTGCCCTGCCTGAGACACGTTAGACAAAATGATTTAAATATGACGACCAATCGATTTTGATAACTTTGGGTTCTTCCCTCTTGGGACCCAGCGGTAAACATAATCAAGTCTAAATGTAACCACAACACCTCAAGAGAGCCTTTTACTACTACAGACGCCCACGACATCCACATAATTACTGAGCCGTTGCGTTGACCTCCTTCGCCCCCGCAGTGGGCTACCGGCTGCTCACAAACCGGACAAAACACGACACTGAAGGCATTACGGCGATACAGTGGGATTATTTATGCAAAATATATTTTTTATAGAATAGGGGACACACGAGAAATCGTAGCCTTCTTTAAGACTACCGACACCCATGAATATCCACACAATTACTATGACGATGCGTTGCACTCCTAAATGGGCCACCACCTACTTACAATCCGCACGAAACGCAACACTAGAGATGTCACTTTATGGCGGTATTATGTGAGTTAGAGGTACCACCCCGGTCATGCCGGCCCAATTCCGTTGCATAGGAGGTTGTAGTGCCATGCACCAAGCAACCTCCTCCTAAGCAGCATGGTACTACCTCTTCCTAAAAGTTACAATAGACATTAGACAATGTAAGTTCCCTGGCATTAAGTGTGGCGGGTTTATTAATGTGTGCATTACATAGTGGGTCTGATTTCCCGCGTGGCTCGTGTACACTTAGACGTCGCACGGCTTAGAGCGCACCCGTTTACTGCATGCATGCACAGCGGCACCGGAAACATTTATTATTATAACTTAAAGCGTCTTATGCATAGAACTTGTTCAACCACAATTTTTAAATTATATATTGTTAGCCGTATGAATTGTTTTAGGGACTCCAAATTATTATGTATTCTCTAAAACTGACCATAAATTATAATCCAGCAGATTAAGGACGGGACTTGATGAAGGGAAGTCCGGAACGTTCGTTTTAGCCCCAATTGGGTAGATCGAGTTTTATGATCTGGTCACGAACATTGCTGGAGGGACCATACTTGTTTATTGAAAATGGTGTTATTAAGGGCTTAAATACTAATCAAGAATGTATCTTGATAAACTTCTGCCGATGTGCTGATGCCTTTTCATAAAAAATATGGCTCAGTCACCCCAACATAGCTAACACCTCACCAAATCATCACTGAAGTCGGATAATGCACACGTTGCACTCTGTCGACTAATTGGTAGGCTTCCTTATAGCTTTAAGCATAAATAACATCTTTTAGTTTTTTAAAAGGTTGCTCAATTGTAAAAAAATTCCCATCCGTAATCAAAATTTTTCTGTGACCTCCTTTGCGTACCGCTTCAGTAGTTGTTTGGGTTTTACCACCCTATTCGTCTTTAATTTATTATGTATAGGATGCAAGTCCGAAGCCACCTATTAAAATAGGCGACGTGTTTCCAGGTGCTATCTTCATTTCCCGAGATGAAATCTTTTGCTTTCGAACAGAATTTCTTCGAATTATTTCCGTTACTGCTTCGACCACCTTTTTCATACGAACACTTTGTGGATAGCCAGACCTGTCGCACACAGAGGAAGTCCTATTATTTATTAATAGCCCGGTATACAAAAATGTGACTAATACCAGGTGTGCCGAGAGTTTTAAAAACGAAACACAAACAAGTATAGCTGTTACTTTGCAGCGGCACCAGGGGATGCCCTGTTGTGCCAGCCCAACTCAGCAACACATGCAGATTCTATTCATGTCTCAAAAATTAAACATGCGCTAATTATAAAGTTAAGCTACCGCGAAAGTAAAACCACGTCACAACATGATAAAGAGGCACTTTTTGGTGAATAGTTTACAAATCTAATGACAAATAGAACACAATTCTAATATAAAAATATTAAAAATTTACAATTACACTGACAATTGCGTAATAATTTTTAATATATCCAATGTACCTGACAATATAATGCAGTTACAGATAAGACGTACATTTGTGCGACGTGGGACGGGATACTGTTTGTTATCCCTTGGCTGAATCGGAGGCTGGCTTAGGCGGAGGATATTGTTATGCTTAACGTCAGCATAGGCGCACATCTCCCGCTGCTTGCACAATTCCTTACAACACAGTTGTAAGGAATTGTGCAAGCAGCGGGAGATGTCCTGACTTAGGTAGCAGGGCGATTGGCTGATTGTCGTCTGTTCAAGTAACGCATTGATTGGTGAGCTGTGTTCTAGCCCAAATCAACTTAAGGTAGAAATGGTTTGGAGTTACCCCTCCCAAGAAGTGCACTCAAAGGCATGCGCCAGTGGATTCGTAATCGTATGTCACAACTTTCCTGCTGATCCTCACTGTATGATAATCATACTGCCTCGGCAAATCACTGAGAAACATCGCGTCTTGGTACAGTACATGCTACTCGTATATACATTAAATAAAAAATATACGCTAAGAACGCCTGTACGTGCCACTCGCGTATAAGATAAGGTAAATAAAACAGGAACGGCGCGATGGAGGGGCGATAAATCTCAGGAGTGGGATTTATTGCCGGCTAAGAGCCTGTTTTTATTGTTACTATTTTGTTAGATGTCCCAGGCAGAGTAAAAGCTAAATACGTGGGACTCATGCACAAACGAACGAAGACAACTGTACCTACATGTCTTATGGCCGTCTATACTTGCTTTTGACTATTGGAGATATAATCTTGACGTAGGTTCCATATGGCCCATTGGAAGGGAGGGAGCCCTCCCTTCTATTGGGCATCCAACGCATCGCTATAATAATTATGCGGATAAAAATGCTATAATTGGTTTGCCCCTCTATAATATAAAAAGTGAAATTCATGCCAAATTAATTGATAGATAGAATAAAGAAAACGGCCGTTGGTAAATTTAAATAGATGAAATTGACGATTCGAAATACCGCCCAGATTATGTATGTTACCTGTACCTTTAGTACCATCCTCTATCTGTTCACTGTTTTTTAAACAGTATTTTTTGGCAGTGAACATATAAAGGATAAGCCTTTTTCAATAAATGCAATGACATCAGATCTGCTGTATCCCATTTAATAAGCCTATAGTCTACGCAATGTTATTGTGTGTGTGTAGTCATTGAATATTTCAATACCATTTTCACAATCGGTTCGGACGTTCATCACTGCAGCCGCTTATAATCTTTTGTGTACGAAATAAAATAGATTGAACAGCCAAGTGTCAATATTGCTAGTAATTGTGTTTTTTACTTTGAGGTTCAGTTCTTTTAGCATAAGGGTGGAAACAAGCATTTAACGACAGTTGCCCGTTGTTGTAGAAACATTTACAAACCACACGAAACGGAATAACATAGCGCTCACTGAACGCTGGTATTAAATGAGCCAGGGCTATCTTTTCTTCATGGTGTCACTAGTCAGTGTTGTTTTAAATAAAATAAGGAAGCTTGATGCCACTTATTTTACATACTATCAATCCCGGCCTTAGCGCTTGAATAAAAGAAGCCAAATTATGCACTAAAACCTCTTCAGAAATCGCTTTATTCAAGGGTGAAAACTGGATTAAAATCCGTTCAGTAGATTTTGAGAAAATCGATTATATGTAGAGTAACATAGGGACTTAGAAAAAAAAAGAATCTATAAAAACGTGTCATTAATCTCATAAATAATTCTCAAAGACGAGCGTCTTTGAGGAATTAGTTTCTTCGACTTAACTTATTCCTTTGAGTTAAAAGCTTTCATTTTAAAGTATACAAAAGTTTTTAATTTGTTTCCGGCGTTTTGGATAGTTTTACTCAAAAGTTTTTTTGCATCGGTTCAGGGTGGGATCCGATGAGTGCGTGGAAATCACTGATAAAGCGAATACCCGCTAAAACCTCGCGGGTACCGTCGGCGATACTGAGGTGCCCCGGAGCAGGGCGCCTGACCAATCTCTCTCAAGAGGCCTCCTGAGAGGGCTAATACGACAACCCCCTTGACGTCGGGACCGTACAATGGTGTCAAGTGTTCACCCTAACCAATGGTGCCATTTAGAGCGACTGTATAAGTGGCGCCTCTCAGGACCTCTCACTTTCGAGCACGAGTGAGCGGTCCGCCCGTCACAGTGCCGCTGCCAAATAGTGGCGCTGCACGGCCCATCTGGGGCACACCTAGAGGATTGTTGGACTGAGGAAACGGTCAAAGGTACCCCCTACTAGGTGTGCCCCCATTCCCCACCCCCATCCCTTCCTACCACTGTCCGCAACCCCAGCGAGTCCCAACCGCTGCGCAGACTATCTGAGTACCCTCCGATGGTTGTGGAGTTTCTACCAGACTAGCAGAGGACTTCCGCACCCTGCGTGACGTGCTGGGACACGCACCCAACGCCCGGCCCTTTGGGAGGGGCATAAGAATCCTGGCACAGTCGACTGAGGAGTTCCGGGCAGTCCGGGCCTTACTGACGTCCTTGAAAAAGGAGAACCCGGTGGTGCAGTGGCATTGTTACTCACCACCCTCAGACCTCCCCACCAAGGTGGGTATTAGCGGTCTGCCAGTGGGGACAGACGCCGAATGCATTGCCGAGGAGCTCAGGGGCCGGCGAAAAGTGGGAGACCCGGCTGCCTGTACCACGCGCAGCTGGACCGCCTGAACAGCGAGGAGCTCACACGCCTCTACGAGGTGAGAGAGCTCCTCTGCATGCCCGGAGTGGTCGTGTAGAGGTGGAAGGGCAGACAGGGACCGTCACAGTGTCACCGTTGTCAGCTCTTCGGACACTCCTCAATGAACTGCCACCGGGAAATTAGGTGCGTCTGCTGCGGTGGGGTACATGCAGTCAGGGACTGCCCGCTGCCGAAAGGAGCCACCCCGACCTGCGCCAACTGCAAGGGCCCTCACACGGCCAATGACCGGAGGTGTAAGGCCTTCCATAGGGAGGCCAGAGCTCGAGGCATGGTCATCCACCCACCCATCCCACCCAAGCCCGCTGTGCAGGAGACCCTCCTCACGGCCGACACCGCGCCGCACCTGCGCCCGCGGCTCCGTTGCGGAGGGAGGGACAGGTCGAGTACGGCCCAGGCTCATCCATTGCCGCCCCGGCCAACGACCCCAAACCCAGGCAGGTGAAGACGGTCAAGCTCAAGAGGAGGCGCACTCGTAAGAGGAAGCCCCAAGCTGTGGGCGTCCCAAGCTGCCACCCTCCGCAACAGGAGACCACGGCAACCGCAGTGCGCGGAGTACCCTCGCAGGCTAGGGACCCGGAACACGCATGCTCACCATCACGCGCACCAACTCACCCCACATTATAGACACCAATTCCCTCACCACGGACATCAGTCCCCCCACCTTCGCGGGAACCGAGGCGCTCAGAAGGGGAGCAGCGTCGGCGCGACGAGCCCAGGGTCCACGTTGATGATCTTAGGGAGCTAATCCGGGAGATCGTCAGGGAGGAGCCGAGGGCGGTCGTGAAAGACGAGCTGTCCAGGGTGCTCAGAGACCCGCGCATCTGGGCGCAAATCACACACGCACGGAGCCAACCAACGGGGAGCCAGTGATGGATCGTGACGAACTCAGGGTCGCTTACTGGAACCCCGGAGGTATAGGAGGCAAGAGCGACAGTCTCCGGCTGCTCGCTCAGCAGTATAACTTACATGTCATCCTGCTGGGCGAGACTTGGCTGTGCCGCATTCGATGACTCCTCCAGAGGCCGACTCCGCCACTCAGCAGGAAGGATTTCATTTTCCCCTCTGAGCTGCGGAAAGTCGCACTTGGCTTCTCGAGGCGCAAAGCTCCAGACCCCGATGACACCCCTCCCACAGCGCTGGTGATGATGCCTAGGCGAGCAGCCGTGGCTCTCACTGAGATCGCAAATGGCATTCTCCGGACGGCCCACTTTCCGGAGACCTGGAAAGAGGGGAGTTCTGCCGAAGTCGCCCCGAAGCCTGCCTCGCCTGGAAGCTACCGGCCGATAACGCTACTGTCCCACATCGCCAAGTTGTTCGAGAGGCTTCTGCTTCGGAGGCTGAAGCTGTACATTCCCATAAGGGACGAACAGTTCGTCTTCCGGAGCGGCCAGTCGACCACGTTGCAACTGACGCGGGTGATCCACCACTTGTCTGTAGAGATGAACAAGGGGAGACACTCTGTTGCAGACTTTCTCGATATGGAGAAGGCCTTCGACAGGGTGTGGCACCCGGGACTCTTGTACAAGTTGGTGGACGCCGGCGTACCGCTGGCGTTTTTGAGACCAGTGGCGTCATTTTTTGCAGGTAGGACCTTCCGGGTAGCGGTGGAGCGGAGGCACTCCTTGGTGAAGGCCATACGTGCCGGAGTGCCACAGGGCAGTTGCCTGTACGCGGCCTAAACCAACGATATCCCCACACTCAACGATCCTTCGGGAGAGGGTGAGGTGGATGTCATGCTTGCGCTGTTCGCCGACGACAGCGTATACGTAACCTCGTCCCGAAAGCCGGAGCTCGCAACTGGGCGCATGCAGCGCATGCTGGACCGGTTGCCAGAGTGGCTCGACAGGTGGCGCATGTCCGTCAACGTGGATAAGCCGACGTCGCTATATGTCAGCAAGAGGTGCTCCATGCCGGGGCGGTTAAAGTTCAGAGGCCAGGATGTGTCTTGGGAATCCCCAGTCATGTATCACGGATGTAGTATCGACCGCGCGCTGCGGAATGGCTCGCAGGTGGACCGAGCGGTCAACCAAGCGAGAACAGTCAGCGCTTTGCTGTGGCCGATACGAGCGTCCGTGCTTCCTACATGGACGAAACTGGGGATTTACAAGACATATATCCGGTCACGCCACTTACGCCGCCCCCGCATGGTATGCGCTAACCTCCCAGGCCCAGCGGAAACGCCAGCAAGCCCAGCGAAATATATCCCTACGGGTCATCACGGGTGCCGGTCGCTACGTCCGCAACGATGTGATCGCGCGTGACTTGCGGATAGAGTAGCTGGATGAATTTGTGGTTCGATTGTCGACCGCTATGTTCAATAGGGCAGACAATGGACCGCATGCTCACCTACGCGACCTGGCCCCGCTGCACGCTCGACCACCTGACGGGAGACCGTATCCGCGTGAACTGATCCACCAAGCGGACTAGGGACTGCGTGTCCTGCGATCCGGACGAGGATCACACATGCGCACGCATAATACACCCAATCGCTAATCACCACAGTCACAACACACCACACAACACACAGGCCCTAAATGGGCCTACATTTCCCTGAGCCAATAAGCCAGGATAGCAACCCGCAATTATTGCGGCCCGTTACCGAGGGGATAGTCGTCCCCTTGCGACCCAATCCGGGTTATGAGGTCCGCCTCGATGCCCGTAACCCCCCACAGTTTCTGTGGAGATGACCAGCAGTGGATGGAGGAAACGGTCGGTACTCGGATTATCTCGTTAGAATTTTACCTATCTTTACTAATATTACAAGGAGGAAACATTCGATTGTTTGTTTGCATTAAATAAGTTACGAAACTACTTAACTTTTTGGAAAAAAATTAAAAATCATAATAGGATCACAGATAGCTGTGATGAGCATAGGCTATAACCATTTTCAATATGGTTTTGATCATTATGCAAACTTCGAAAACGTAACCAAAGTGAAAAATATGGAAGTACATCCTTATCATGTAGCTACAGAAACTATTGACAACTAGTCTCCTGACAACACAGGCGGCGTTCTGTCATAAATTGATTTTTTTGTTATGTTAAAGTGTAATGTTTACAAGGCTGTGCGATGTTTATAAAATTTATAATTTTGTAAATCAAAGATTTTTTGCCTTTTTTCGTGAAATATCCGTGCGAAGCCGGGACGGGCTGCTAGCAATTAATAAATTTGATCCCTATTCGACCACGTTTAAAGGAACTCGCACTGGGCACACTCAATTACTGAAGAATATACAAAACTTAAAAAAAAATGCTTTCACATAGCACTGAGGGTATATATAATATTTTTGTCTGTCAGTGCACAAGATGTAGTGTCAAAAACTTCTTGATGTGTGATACTGGAATTTGTCAGTCGATTTATGAAGAAAGCATTTTGTAAAATAAGAAAATAAAAGGGGAAAATGTGTTCAAAATTTGTACTTGTGTTCATATGATACATGACTCACTGCGAGACTTAGATTTATAACCGAGATCTAAAAGAGACTTTTAGTATATTTTTGTATGTTTTGCGTAAACCATGCGAAACAGATTGTAGATAGCATTTTGTTTCATATATTTTGACGAGCAAAATTAGAATTTTTATTTTATCGAAAATTGATCTCTCGATTACGATTTTTTTTGTTTAACCGTAGGATATTCCTTTCTCATCACTTGTATCCAAAAAGGACAGGTTTTTTAAAAGTATTTTTAGAATACCATACCTGCGTTATTGTCCTGATACCATCTCGTTATAACTATTGTTATCCTCGTTATAAAAATTATATCAGCTAAATAAAGAAGATAAAAGTATGATCTAGAGTTTTTCTTTATTCTTTAAAATGCAGAAAATGAAAAGAATAATCAAGGTGTGTTTCAGATTTTTGTTCTTTATGGTCTATTATTCTTAATAGGAGTGAAGGTACTTCTTTATGGTCTATTTATTCTTATTATACCTATCAGGCGTGAAGGTACTTTTTTATGGGGTATTTATTCTAATTTATATGCTTGTATCACTGTGTAGCCTCCTTCGTGACACAAGTAAGAGAAAAAATATCGCACTCTTTTATTACTTACAGCTTGAGACTCCATCTCTGTGTCATTTACCTAATCGATCCGGCACGACCGGATAGCTTCTACACACATAGGATCGGCGTAAAGCAATGGCTACGCCACCTACACCTTTTGAGAGAATACGCATTACACGTTTATTTTGTGAGGCTTAATGTAGGCGTATACTAGATGTGGGGGAGGGGGGCTAATAGGCTCCGTCCTCCGTGAGCGATGATCTCGGGGCGCTGGATTCGGCTGTACAACGCCCCAGCAGAAGCGGACCGAACGTACCACCATGGTGCGGCGGGTTCCGCACGCGCCTCTCTAGCTGAAGGGAGGTAAGGCCCTCCATTACTCCTGCCGGAATCACAAGCCGGGTTACAGGTTATCAAAGTATGTCGAGATCTCCAGCCTCTTCTTTTCCTAAGGTATACCTGTGCCCCCTTGGCATTTACTTATGGGAGGGAACACCGTGAGGTTTCAGTCGGTTCAAGTCCGACATAACCATCTCCGTAAGAATCATGCCGAGATTGGTACCCGAGAGTGTTGCCACTCGTTAAAGAAAGGCTGAGTGTAGGAGGTCAACTTATCAACCTTTATTTATTAGGTCGGTACCTTATTAATAAGTAGAAGTTATTTATATTGCGGGCAAAACCGAGCCACAGATAGAGTGATATTATTTCACATTCACTATATATAGAAGCTTAAATAGCAAAACAGAGCACTGACGTGACAAAAAAATTAAAGTGTACGAGTTGCTAATTATACCATCATCATCATTATTAGCCATATGGACATAGGCCTCTCTCAATGAACGCCAAGACGACCGATCTCCTGCTACTCGCATTCATCCCGGACCGGCTACTAATTATATAATAATGTTTATCTGAACACATATAACTCGTGTTTAGTTCTATGTCTATTAAAATCTCATTCATTATATATAACTATTTGTTTGTTTTGCGAATAAATAAACAAATAAAATTAAATTAATGAAATGATTGATTAGCCTAAGTAGCAAAACAAATCAATGATTACAATTTAAAATAAACCAATCTTTCCTCCGTAATTGGATCTCAGATATATATTCCTCGCTTATCAAATGAATAGAAATATTCAGAGGCACGTAATAGATTGCACGCAAATTAATGTGTCGCCTAACGAGCTCCGTGTAGTGCTCTCCAGACTACAAACGGTTAGGACGTCTAAAGAACTTAGTACTTAATGTAATTGCTTGCGGCTTGCTATCTGTGATGTAAAGCTAGTTTTATTTTTAAGTTGGCAAGCGGCGCGGTTCCGAGTGCTGCCCACTTCACATGGCCGCTGTGTTTTCATTATAAGGTCGCAAAGAATTAATTTTGAACTACCACTGCTTTGATACATAATGACATTGTTCAGAAATTCGTTTATGAAACATTATATACTAGCGTTCCGGCGCTTGTGGGTCGGCGGTGGGTGAAACGCCAAGTTTACATTGTCGCGGAGTCGGAACCCGGGAGCAGTCCTGGGGGAAATTCGTGTCACATGTAATTATGACTAGGGAGGTTTTTCTTTTCGTCTCATCTGTTTATCATAATAATGAAATCAAGATACAATATTTGAACTTATTGTATCGTATGTTATCGCAAAAATTTACTCTCATAATTTTCCCTTAACGAGCCAAAAGAAGTATAATTCCAAATGTAATGTTTGTACTTAAAAAATAAAACCATATTAGTTAAATTTTAAATAAATTCCGAATGCTCCACAGAAAGGTGAGTTTGATAGTGACAAGATTTTTGAAGTTAGCATTAAAACTGAAGCGAATCTAGAAAAAAATCCCCGTTTTCTCTTTCTTCCGTAGCCAAATGATAAAAACTAGACCCGTATAGTTTCGTCATGTCCGTCTGTCCGTACGTATGTCCCAGACGTTTTATTTCGCAGGTCTATGTATTTGAAATTTGGAAAGAAGACATATTCTATGAGCCCCTATAAAGTGATGTAGTATGATGTTGAAAAATGTGCGAGGTGTCATTGATGTAAAATGACGGAGGATTTTATAAAGGTTTTTTGATGAAGCTAGCTTGTGAGATATTTGCTTCAAAAGTAGTAAAAAGTGACCCAGGGGTATTATTATTATAAGGATTTAGAATCAGTATTTATCATGAAATATGCGCCATCTAGTGTTACAGTGGCACCGAAACCTTTGGAGTCTTAAATGTATTCTGGAGCCTGCCTCCCTCGGAATTTCCGATCCGATACTAGTTAGATGTCTTCCAAAAACGAGCAATAATTTAAAACGAGCAATAAATTAAAAATTAATAGGTATTAATTAAAGGCTGGTAACGCGTGTGCTCGTTTGCCCTCTATCTCATAAAAAAGTGGTTAGATTCCTAAATAACAATAGGTAAGTAAGCATATACCATCTAGTCTACACAGGAGGCTTGACAACAACTGGAGTATAGGAATGTGTCATTCAAGAGAATGATAGTCATCAATTTGTTTACTTATAGATGAGGTTGGCTCGAATTTATGGAATATTAAAAATGTTGCTCAGTGTAATTAAAAATGGTGTAGATGCAACGACTACAAAGTGGCGGGCAAAAGCTATTAATTTTATACAACCACTCGAACTTTGACACGGCTAGTTTTATTATATCACGCGTGAACTGAAATGGCGTTGCAAACACAACTCAAACACGAGTAAAGTTCGCGCGTGTGCTCCGGTGCGAAGTTTTACAATTGCAATAGTCGCCGTACAAACGGCGGGAAATGAGACCTCGCTCTGAGACACAGAGCTGTGGTTAGTCCTTCCAGGGCCGAATTTAGGGAGTTTTGTGCTACTGTTGTAGACGCAATTATGGCAATAAAGCCATAGTTGCACTGAGAGAATGTTGTTCTTGTTCTCAAAAAAGTAAACGTTAATTTTATTAAAGAATAGGTAGGTAGGTAGTGGAAACATCCACTCCAATGTTCAACCACCACGTACGACAACGACCGCGTTGTTCAAATAGCGATTAGTGTTTGTATATTTTAAAAGTACGTCACCAGTGACAAACTTATTGTCAATATCGAGCGGCATTAATGTGACAGTGTATTATATAGGTCAAAGAGTTTTGACGACTACCGACGGCCATATAAATCCATCGATATGTAGAATAATGATAACGGCAGTTAGAAAGGTCGGTACTCTATCATCGGTTCCAATTAATTGTTGTGTCAATAAAATGTAATCGCGTCCATTTTCTGATTACTCTGTAAACGGGGTTCAACGACACGGTAGATATTTATTGAAGTTTGGCATCGAAGAATTTCACGTTTTCAGTCGCATCAGATCATCTCATGCGACTGATACGACTTTTTACCCGACTAGAAAAACGAAGGAGGTAGCTCAATTCGACCGTATCGATTTATTTTTGTTAGTGTGATTGCGGATAACATTGGCATTTCTGAACCGATTTTGTAATTTTATTTGTTGGAAAAGGAGATAAATGAAAACAGGATCTATTGGTGGCATCACAAAAAAATGAAGGGAAACTTACAAAAATCGTCGAAGCAGCCAGTATGTTTACTACTCTTAATATTAATAATATAATAATAATATCTGTGGACTTAGCACAGCACGTCAGCCTAGCTTTGTGCTAAGTTCCGTAAGGCAAGTCCTTACGGTAC
>JAFELO010000092.1:254298-278362 GCA_017140195.1 Eumaeus atala | reverse complement strand
ATTCACATTCCAACACAACCACACAAGCCGCGTGACGAGCAGGTATGCTGAACTTCGCGTGGTCAGAGCGAGCTGTTTATCGCAAGCCCACTGAAGTTTATCGAACAGGTATGGAGGTGTTCGATACCTAATGACGCCTAATAACAATGTGGCGAAATGAAGTTGTCTTCTTTGATCCATTCGAAGTATCTTCGCGTTATTGAGAAATGGTGAAACATGTTCGCGTGGTGAGACATCGAAGCAGTAACGGCCGCAGGCATTTTGTACTTTTTATATAAGATTTTTCGATCTAGAAAGCAGGCAAGGTCCGATCACCGCATCTGCATAGTTATAATTAGACTTATTTTATATAAAACTTATATAAAACTTAAAATTAGATATATTTTATATAAAACTTTTAGCCTATAAAAGCAATTACTGATGGTACGTATAAAATCCCCACCATGGTTTAAGCCTTGTCGTGGCGGTGGGGCTCAGTAGCCCGGGGTGATCTGAGACACTTTGGGCGAAGCTAATTGAACCGAGGAGGTGTATGCTCCTTGCTTGCTAAAGAGCAGGAGGAGAAGGCGCTCTTTGTACCCCTCTTATAAGAAGAGGGGACAAAAGAAAAAAAACAACGAAGCGGCGCTATTGCGCACGGGGCAAGGGGCGAGGATGGGAACCTCGCCCCATTGCACTGTCCCAAAGTTGGTGGGGTTGTCCTGTGGTGCGGGACAGCCCCATCCGTGGAGGTGGCGTCGGTCCCTTAGGGGGCTGACTAGCCGTCGAGGTGCCCTGATGATTTGCTGTTCCGGGGTACCTCACCAGAGGCGGCACTGATGGCACTTGCGGTGGCTTTTGTGGGTATTCGGCACTATAATGTGCCGCGAGCCCCACACTCCACCCAGGGCCAGTGAAGGCGCGTAAATGCTTTTCAAATTTTAAATTTTCATAAAATAGTATTCCTAAATTTAGTGCCTACGCCACTCGATCAATTTTGTCGTCAAATATTTTGATGACAGTACATTTTTGGGACATTCTCCGTGTTTGATGGTACCGAGCAAGATGTATTTAGTTTTATTCGGATTAAGTATAAGCGTGTTAACCTCAGACCAGATAGCAATACGGGATATATCCTCGTTTAATTTTACTATTGTGTCGCCTATATCATTAGGTGTGCACGTTATATAAAGTTGTATGTCGTCCGCGTAAATGTGATATTTGCAGTATTTTATGTGATTGACAATTTCCGCACAGTACGACGCAAATATCAATGGATCTATTATGGAGCCTTGAGGAATCCCTCTGTTGGAGGAGCTGAGGTCCGATAATGTTGTTGTTGAATGACCTTTTCGCAATTCAACTACCTGCGCTCGAAATAAAGCTACGAAACCACGATAGCTATATTAATGGGAAATATAAAAGTCACAAAGTCAAATGGTCCGTTAAATAGAAGCTTGCAATTATTGTTCGGTCGTTTAAATCGTATCGCGCTCGCTACACAAAAAGTAGTTACTAACAAATGCGCTCTCACTAAATCTAATCCTAGCACCAAAGCTGTGGTTAATTTAATCGAACGGGCTATAACGAACAGAACTCGACCTTACATAGACTCAACAAGGTGTAAAACAGAAAGGCAGCCTCCATTGACTACCTGACAGAGTAAAGTTAAGATTTATTATACGGAGGTGATTTAGCGACCTACAGTGTATAAGCGTGGTCTTTATCACTGGGGGTTAAGGTTTAAATTGATAGGTGATAATTAGCGGTGGTTATGGAGTGGCCGTGACCGTCACCGATGAGCGTTATGACGTCTATGGCTATGGACTGATGACTGATCGACATTTCAGTGACGTGAAAATGTTTAGACGTTAGCCTGTATAGAAACGTTGTTACCTACATTAGTTCTGTTATTATTATTAGATACCTCATATTATCTATCTATCTATATATATAATAAAAAAAAGTACTCAAAAATTGTCTGTCTGTATGGGATTTCCCACAAAGTGTACTAAAAGGATTTTCTTGCGGTTTCACTAGTGGATTGAGGGATTCCCGAGGGAGGCTTTAACATTCTTTAGTGTATATTTTTTTCTACATAATTTCACGGGTGAAACCAGGGCGTTGCAAAGGCTTAGTTGGTAAGGTCATATTACAATCCAAACGGTTCCGGTACGATTCCGACCCCAATCATCTTATAAAAATGGTAATCAGTTTTCATATGGTTTGAGTCGATGGGTTTTCATGAGGTAACTAAGCTTCATGTGTTCAATTCAAATGGTAATTCATTTTCGTAATTTCGAACAATGATCGTCATTTCATCATCGTCAGCAGCGAGTAGACGTCCGCTGCTGGACGTAGGCCTACCCCAGAGAGTGTCTCAGTACACGGTCACAAGCTGCTTGCATTCAGCGCTACCAGCGACTTTGACTAGGTCGTCAGTCCACCGGTTTAAAGGTATGTCCTCTCTATCCCGCATTAAGCAACTAATCACTACCAACTACTAGGTATCATCATCATGACTGATTACGGAAAACCCCTCGCGAGTCCAGTGTGTTCATCAATGGATCGAGTGAGTATTTATTAATATAATTAGTTAAATGTTAACGTAATCTTCAAAGTGGAGGAATACTCCACGCCACGTTCTTTGACACACAATTATGAAGAAAGGCGGGCAGGGTAAGGTATATTAAGAGGGTGGATACGGAATACGGAAAAAACTCACGTTTTTGCACCATAGGAGGAAAACAAGTTTATTCACTAATGCGTCCGCCCTCTAATCATCATATCAGCAGCAGCCCTTATCGGTCCACTAGGCACATAGGCCTCACTCAATGAATGCAAGAGGACTGATCTCCTGCTACTCGCATCCATCCCGGACCGGCTGCTGCACGGAGATCGTCTTCCACCTGGTGTACGGTCGACCAACACTTCATTTTCCTAAACGCGGCCTCCACTCCAGAACCTTACTGGCCCATCTGCTATCTGTTCTTCCGAGTGTGTGACCAGCCCATTGCTACTTCAGCGAGCCTATTTATCGCGTGATATCGGATACTTTATTTCTTTCTTTATTCTCTCTCTTATCAATGGCCCAAATATCATTGCTCATTGTATATCAACGCTTTCAACAAATTGTAGGATACTTTGGTAAAAAAAATATTTTACTATATAATTTGGATGAAAAACGAGTAATGAATTCCTTACTGCAGTGATGAAAGAGACTCACCAGTCAGCCAGTATAAACTATCAATTTGTTTGTATAAAACATTCGTAGTCGTTCTTCGTATTGTTTTTATACGGTACTTTTCGATTATATCACTGGTACGGATGGCTTGACGAGCCATCCGTACCAGTGATATAATACTTAGGCAATTAAGAATAGATACCTTGATATTTTTAAACCTAACTTAAATAAGTATATAAAAGCATTGAAACAAATGTTATACAAATAGTAATTAAACAATTTAGCCCATTTTTAATTATATAAATAAACAAAATAATACCTTTTGTTTTGTGTTGGTTATTTTAATTTGTAATTAATCGTTAACAATACTATTCCAAGGAAATTCTTTTTATATGTACACATATGTTATGTTATAATCATGTTTTGATCTGCAACTTTGTATTTCAATATTTTTCCTTCATTGTTTTATGTCTTTGTTTATCAAATAAAATAAATATATGATTATTGTCTACGTTTGATGTAGTTAAGAGCAGTGCTACAGTTATGTATCATTATCATGGGGACCGCGACTAGTTGGCAAAGGCGAGGGGTTTCATTACAATACAACAATGTTTTTACACTTGAAATATTATTCCTTCCTCTTCTTTAACAGTTCGTCTGAACACAGTAGTGTAAGTGTGCAGCATAGACATTAAAATAATGTAAAGGATTGTTACGAGTAATATTCTAGAAAATGGCTTATTGTCTTAAGATATAGTTAGTGAGTATCTTCAACTGTAGGAGACAGGTGTCGACACTGTATAAGTAGGGACGGGGGGTAGGGGGAGGGGGTCGAGCCGATAGTGTCACTACAGCAGCAGGTGGCGGCGGCCAGCTCTCTAACGATATTCATGTTGAACGCCGTGTCTACGTATCGCTTAAGCCTTTATCGACGTTTGAATGTACACTTTCATTTTAAAAAGTTTCATGGCAAAAGCATTGTGATTTTCGTTTCGATTTCTATCATGAGATGTGAACGGAATACTTAGCATAATTATGTCCGATAAGTTATCGTCCCCTCAAATATCCGTGAACGTTTCAGGTAGGCTTTTTTTTTCGGAGGGACCTACTACTGGTTGGCGGCGCTTGTCCAGCCTCAACAGTTCGACTGACTAGCGAAGACTTTTGTGTCTTCAGGTTTAGGGAGATTATAGGGGGAAAGGCCCCCTTCTTTTCCCGCAGATGGGAAGAGATGTAAGGGGTTGATTGTGGGCGTACTCTATAGTAACTATTTTAGGACCGAAAAGGAGGAAGCGGTCCCCCTTCCCACTCTAGTGGGACGGCTCGCGCACGATGCCATTTAAATTACGGTGTCATGGATAAGGATAATTGAGCTCGTTTAATGTTTGGCTTATCTGAGGAGGCCGGCCTCTTCACCAGTTTGGCTCCGTAGTTGGGGAGGTGTCTAGTGTAAAGTGCGGTGTCATCCGCGAACATCGCCAGCTGGACGCTGTGGTTTCGCGGTATGTCGCTAGTGTACAGATTGAAAAGGGTGGGAGAGAGAACCGATCCTTGCGGTCAACCGACTCTGAGGGAACGAGGGGAGGACAGGGTGCCCTCCACTCTTTAGCGGAACTACCTGTTTGCTAGGTAGCTGTTTACGAACTGTCAGGCAGTCCTAACTGGTATAGTTTGATGATACTCCGTGAGGCGGTGTACTTGTTGTGGGCAGCTGTGGCTGTCGCGAAATGCTCGTCTATGAATAGGTTTTTCTCTCATATCGCGGTTTCTAGGCGTGCGAGAATTATCCTTTAATAGATTTTACCTAACGAGCTTATGAGACTTATGGGTCGGTAGCTAGCGGGCTCCACCCGGGGTTTCCCCGGCTTGTGTATTTCGATTACTACGGCTTCCTTCCATATGTCTGGAAGGGTGAATTGCGCCAGAAGGGCTTTAAAAATGCACACTAGGAGGTGTATAATAACGGGAGGCAGATGTCATTGGTTATTCCATCATGCCCGGGGGCCCTCTTTGAGTGAAGGTTCTTTATTAGGTGCTTTACTTCTACTGTGTCCGTCAGACGTATGATCTCATCATCATCATCCGGTGGCACAGCCAGTCGGGCCGTTACTATACTTTCTATCTCTTTTATGTGGGAGGGGTTTGTGGGAAGGGAGCTAGGTGTGCATTAACTCTCAAGTGCTGGTAATCGATTTTCGCGATATAGTGGTGGCTTTTGACCCACCGGTTCAGATTTTATAGCTCTCGCTAGTGCCAGTAGGTCGTATGAGACGGAGATTGTTCGCTGACGGAGTGATCCCATCTCCCGTTTATGAACTTGGGTTTATAGCCTTTTTGACTTATCTTTCGAGTTGTCGGAATTTCTTGCCCACACACTTTGCCTCTGTTGCGATCGTGCAGACGTTTCGGCTTGAATTCAAGGTTTTTTTTATATTATAGGGGGACAAATATTTATACTATACTGAGTGTATTCTTGGGTTGCCACCAAACTGCCATAATGTTTTAGTTACAAATGGTATTGTTCACAAAAAAGAGAAATCTAAGAAGTACTGTGAAAAATAAAAAAATAATTATAAAAGAGAAACGTTGATATCTCGGTTTAATATTTGACATTATTTCTTAGTAGTAATTTTCACAAAAAAAAAATTACAGTGAACTTCACTATTTATTTTTCACATATTTTTCACACCTGTTATAATCCTAATGTCCCGTTGTGTTGTTGTGTTGTAGTTCATTCATTATCTATATTTTGTATAACACTAGGAGGCTAAGTCCAGCATTTATATTAAACTGCTGGACTGCGTGGACCTTTTTTTTATTTATATT
The DNA here is from genome assembly GCA_017140195.1 of Eumaeus atala. Taxonomy (NCBI): domain Eukaryota; kingdom Metazoa; phylum Arthropoda; class Insecta; order Lepidoptera; family Lycaenidae; genus Eumaeus; species Eumaeus atala. The sequence goes on along the minus strand of JAFELO010000092.1, from coordinate 272,373 downwards.
AAACTGCTAGACTGCGTGGACCTGATTTGTCCTGCCCGGAATAGCGGCTTAACATTAAGACAGTATGACAGCAACCATCTACCGAGTCCGTTTGTGTTCTGAAACCATCTAAAAATCTATTAAAAAAACTCCCGTAAAATGACAAACAGTTGGTCAGCGTTCGCAAAGCACTTGAAAAATATTGTTTTTTTGACGGTTTTTTTACAAAACATACAATTTACTCTATAACACAAATTTCACAATTACGATGTTTCATTTACTAAAACCTTCTGGAATAAATTTAATGGCTGCATCCAGCTTAGAACCCGATAACGCGAGAGTGCGACTTCCTTAGTTCTACTCTTCGATCAAAGAGTTGTTTCTCCTGAAACTATTTAGTGAAACTATTATCACATCACCATACTTTTTTTTCATAGTTTAGGAGGGAAACCAGATATCGATGCTATTTGGCTGCAGAAGCTAATAGACTTTCATGCATGGCTACTTACAGATGTGGTTTCGTCCTTCCCGTTTCCTCTCCGATGACCCGCTGGACACTCACAATCCCACAAATAACGCGACAGCTGAGCTGTCAGTGTATTTTGTGAGCGAGAGGTCCTCCCCAGACGTGCCAGCCCAATCCGCCTGCAATACAGCATGGCCTCTTGCTAAATACTCGTAATGAATAGCAAGGTTATTATATATTTTACATCAGATGATCCAACAACTTATCATGTGATATGAATACGTAACAAAGTGTTTGCTGAACGAAGCGCATATTATTTGCTAATACAATTAGCTGAATCGATCCCGCATTTACAGTAAGCATTGTTGATTTTTCATGGAAGTGATCCGTTAGCAATGGCTCTTGTGCAACTAGAGGGTTCTGTACACAGTACACACAGCGCACAGGCCCATCACATGCACAAACACAGCACAACGCAACTTGGAGTGTTGGAGATGCACTTGATGGATGCGCCAATTCAACGAGTTGTATTGAATACCTAATGATGATTTTGAAAGTAGTATTCGAAAGTTGTGGTTCGAAGGAGGTGTGTGTAACTCATACACACCTAAATAAAAACAGCTGTTGGAAGTGGCAATCAGTTTACTACATGTTACATTGTGGACGAATATCTATAACAATAAGCTTTTTTTTTGGTATCGCATCGCAGGAAATGCATTTACGCTATGCCATCGATCCTGGGAGAGATCCAATGTATGTGCGGGGCACCTGGATGAACCGACTAAATACCACAGGCGCCATCGGCCGCCTAAACTAAGGTGACGTTAGTGTTGTCCAATGAGGTCTTTTTCCCCTATCCTGAGGCTTGGTCTAGTTAAAGAGGTAGTATAACTTACCTGTGCGCCTTCGCTGCACACCCGTCCGTCGCATGCGAGGCAGGCCACTCTCAATCTCCATCTCCCAGGCCTGTCCAGCGGCCTCCTTTGCTAACATAACCATCTCGCAAAAGACCTTTCCCTGGCCCTGTCACTCTCGACCATTGTCCTATTGCCCTAAGTTAGGGTATCGTAATTTAAAAAATACAAGGGCATTCTAAAGAGCCCCGAAGGAGTGAGGAATTCAATATGCATGTGTGAGCATCTATGAATGTAGTTAGTACATACAAGTAAGTTTGCTTCGTGGTCAAGAACAGTCATGAGGTTAAGAAAAGTCCTATATAGTGAGGTCCTATATTTGAGTCTCCGGTTGGATCAAAGTACTATTTCTATTTTGTAACAGTCCCAAGTCAGGAATTTCGCGGTGTTACACCCCCGTGCCTCGGAGAGCACGTTAAGTCGTAGATCCTGCGCCTGATTTTTCTCCGGTCGTGTCAGGCGTCCCATCGTTACTATCAGCTGTACTGCTTCTTTCAGAGCTGTATTGCTTCTTTCCAGGTATTACAACGCGTCTGGCGTATCAATAGGTAGAACCAGAGTACGTTAATTCGGAGATACTGACAGGGCACGGGAGGGCTTTAGAGGTCTCCTGCACAGGATGGCGTTATGTGACCTGACATCATGTCCTTGCGGTCATGAAACCAGAGACCATGTACTGTGGGAATGTGACTTGTACGAAAACGAGCGAAATATAATGTTGGACGGCATTCAACGGACGACAATGGGCCCAGTCTATCACCAGGATATGGTCACAACGGAACAGAGTTTTGGGCAATTGAGGATATGTGGGTTATATGGCACGCGAAGAGGAAGGATAGATAACAATGTAACTGTGTCGAGATAATCAGGACTGACATCTCTTGTCTTTGTGATGTTAGGACCCAGAAAGTTGAGAGCGAAACAACGAGTGGGCACTTAAATGTGTAGGGAGTCAAGAACTGCATGTTGGGGAACAGAGCTGATGAGCAAACCCCCGTACACCTCCCATGATTCGTTTTGCCCGTCGGAATCTAACACCGCCATTAATAAAAAAACTTGATGCTGCTGTTTTGTGAGCGAGAAGTACACCACCAACATTGCCTGCTTTGGAATAGCAGTGCTATTAGCTATTGCTCTGTTAGATATTGCTAATAGAGCAATAGCTTACAGCACTAATTACCTTTTGAAAATATTACTGGAACGTAATAATTTTATAGTTATCATAAAACGTGACACATTCCAGGCCCGTTACTAATATTCACAACAAAATGGAACAAAAACAAAGGTTGGCGAAGTGTGAAGTTTCAATTGGTATGACCGCAGCTTTTTGTCCTGTTTTTACTCGTCGCCCAGCGCCGGTTTAATTAAACCCATTGCCAGTAAATTCATTTAACGATGTACAATTCTATTATTGAAGCATCTCGATAAGTAATATATCGAATTTGTTATATTTTCAATGAAATCCGGTATCTGTTTTATGGGATATGATTTTTGCAAAAAACAATTAACTGTCGACCTAGTAATTTATCGAATGAGCGTCATGATGAATGTATATTTAACCTACCTCTGCCTACCCTATTAGGGAAATGGTATATGCTATCCCTAAAGAAAAGCGCATGACCTTTTAACCAGCAAGCTGCCAAAACAGCGGAAAGTAAAGAGGAAAATTTAGACAGACCTACTTTATTTAATTTCTAAATAGCGCACTCGTTTATTACATAGTTCGTACAAAATAAAACAAAACAACACTTGCCAAGAAAAAAAACAACTTTATTTACCATTACTCCATTTTACAAAATATTTGATATTTTAATATTGTTGTAGACGCACCGGCACCTGAACTGAGTTTATAGGGGAATACGCTTTTCTGGACCATCAAAAACTAGGCAGTGAGTCTTTACGTAGACATGGGCATGTCCCAAGCAACTAACATTCGAAATCTCACGGAAGTTCCTTTTAATAACAATCGACCTGTTGGGGCTATTTGCATACCCTAGGATGGCTACATCCGCGTACGGCTGGTAGTCATGCACTAGCACGTCAACGCTAACTATGTCTGCGTACGGACACCAGGGTCTCTGGAAAACAATGGCAGCTATTGTAAATAATATGTAGTATGTTGTATTTTTGGAAAAAATCTGTCGTGGTGATGTCGGTCCCTCGGGGGATTGGCTAGCCTTGACGTGCCCTGAATAATTACCCCCCTTCCGGGGGCACCTTATGGCAACACTGATATCACTCGCGAGCCTCATTTAGAGCTTGCGCATAAATGAGTTTTCGCGCGACTACAAAATAAATCCCTATGTAACTCTAATGTGCCCAATATATTATATTCATCATCACCCTCGGGCGGTAGACGTCCACTGCTAGACGTAGGCCTCCCCCGTAGGGCGCCATCCATGGGGTAGAAGGCCGACCCACACTTCGTCTTCCATTGCATTATATTATTCTAAATTAATTATGTGAATGTTCATGAACACTAGTAGTTGGAAAGACGCTCAGGTTCCTCGTTTGCCCTTTATATTGTATAAAGTAAAGTACAAATATCTGGATGGCAAATGGTGTTAATGTATATGCAATATATGTGGTAGATGATAGAAACCCGATTAAGGCTTCGTATGCATGTTCAATGAGGTACACTAAAAAGATTTAAATATACTTTGGATGTCTCTGGTACGAATAGGAGTAAAACGGTTCAAATGTATGGGTCTTTGAGAACTGTTCATGATAGGACACCCATTGGATGGAGTGAAAGGAAGGCAACCAATCTGTATATGTGGACGAAATATTCACCGAAAAATGATTCCCAAGTGTTTGAGTGAAAAAAGGTGCGTACTAGAAATTAGGTACGTCTGCATCACGTTTGTATTAATTAGTACGGCAGCTAGATATATGTGCATCACGTTTGTAAGAAGGTGGATTGAAAAATATTCGACCTAACCAAGAAAATAAACGCATACCAAATCAGTCATATTTTTATTTTTCTACATAATCACCATCAAGTTCGATGCAGGTTTTGCCATCTCCCATGTAAAGCATTTAGACCGTTGGAAAAATGATTCTTCAGAGTCAAAGTGCGTCTACTGCTGTTTTGACCTCGTCATTTGTCGAAGATCTTTGATATAGCAAGTGCTTTCTAAGGTTATGTAACAGAAAGAATTTTAACAGTGCCCGATCAGGTGTATAAGGCGGATGCGGTAAAAGTCTGACCCCTTTCAAGATAATCAATCATAATCACAGCCTTCGAGTCCCAGAATACTGGAGCCATTACCTTATTTGCCGACAAAATCGATTTAGCCTTTTTAGGGGTTGGTGAACTAGGTCTTTTCCACGGCTTCGATTGTTTTTCTGTCTCCAGCGTACAGTAATGAAACTGTCACGTGAAATAGTCAGTCGCGTAATTTTTTTGTTCAACAGGAAGCAGTCGCGGAACCCACCTCGCAGACACATTGTGGAAACCCAATTCGTTGACTGCGATGTTTTGAGTTCGTTCATAGGAAATGTATATAATCTCGGCTATCTCTTTAGTTTTTTATTTGAATTAAATCAGATACTTTTTAATATCTTCGTCAGTAGCGGACGCTGAAGGCCTTGCAGAGCGGGGTTCATCTATCACGCTTTCTCTACCACGCTTGAATTCTGCTCTCTATTTTTTGACGGATAAATAATATACAGCAGTATCTCCTAAAGTACTGACCATATCATCATGGATGACTATTGTTGATTACCCCTTCTTATGGAGGTACTTAATGACGGCACGCTGCTCGATTTGCTGAAACTACCTCCGATTACTTTGTTAGAAAAAATGTAAAATCGCAACTAATTATCGCACACGTTTCGAACTTCCCACAGTTAACTAGTCTGGACTGGACTAAATATTGTGGGTAGATTTGATTTTTAGAATCGAATGAATATGTGTTAGACCTAGTACTTTTCAATCCACCTGGTATAAGTGCGGCATTTAGGTATGTGCGCACCACGTATGTATTAGTATGACAAAATGAGGCATGTGTGCGTCACGTATGGATATGTATAGCAAAATTTAAAAAAAATACTAACCAGATCGATTTCTAAATCGCATTGTTGATCCCTTATAATGAGAAAGTGTTCCTCATTCGGAGGAAAGTATAAATCAACTGCAACATAAACATCATATAACACAAACCAGTAGCGCTAAACGTATAGCTCACATGTAAGTTGGAGCACAATGTCAGTCGACAGCGCAGAACTAAGAATGGCGTGCGGGCTAGGACTTACTATGGTTAAGCGCTGCTCTTCGCCCCACACTTCATACCGCACCTCCTTTGAGCCCAGGGTTGCCACTTTTTTTAGGACGAATATTTTTTCATATTGTTACAATAAAAATGAAGTCCACAACATGAAAAAAGAGTATTGTTTCTAACGCATTTTTTTGTTATTCTTTACGACATTTAAGAAATAATTATATTCATTGAAGATATTTACAGCCCCTCTCTGTTTTTTGTAGATATTACGGGACGACCGAATGTTAGAGGTTGTGGATACCTTCTCAGTAAAAATGGTACTCATAAATAGTTACAATCTATTATATATAGATAAGCCTCCGTAAAAAAAGGGGACAATACTATAGAGTATTGGTGGCAACCCTATCTGAGATCGTAAATGCCTTGTTACTGCATACTATATAAAGATTCAACTTCTTATATTTTGTAAGTATTTTAAATAATGTTAACTGTTTTTATTACATTACTAGTAAAAGTGTACCACACATCAAATTTATCTCTACACGTTATAAAAGTCCCTAAAGTTGTCTTCCAAGCGGTTCACCATTGGATGGATTCACCAGGAAGGTAAAATAGCAATCCGGCCGGCATTATTCACGCGCGAAGCCGTGGTGGATTGCTAGTATTATATAAACTGTAATTAAAGTACAGATTAAAACTCTCATATTTAAGAAAATTATACACGATTTAATACTAATTGCTAAACATAAAAATATAATATGTTATGGCCATGTGACTAAAATTTTCAAATAATGACTTGCTTTTTATAGTATAGGGGACAAACAGGCAAATTAATCCTTTCTATAACTACCGACGTCCATCTGCATTATTTACACGCAGATTGCCCTCCGTACCTCTTCCCCCTAATGGGCAAAAATAAAGACAGTAGCTATGATTATGTTACCTTATGAAGAGTTGCCTTGGAGAAAGATAAAGCAGTAATAGAAAATAATAATGGTCGAAGATTTTCATCAAACGATGAAGTCATTGTCGCCGAGTATTTTGAGGGGTTAGAGAAAACATTTTATCAAACTGGTGCAACGGTATAGGAATAAAACAATAACTTCACGCCTGTTATCCCCGAAGCGGTATGCAGAGGAGTGCCGGTACATCCACAATTTGTAAGTAGATATACTAGAACACCTACAATTAGCCAAGGCACTGAGGCCCATGATGTAATAGGTGGCAAGCCTGTGGTCATTTCGGTAATATTCCGATCCCGGACAATGTAATGCTTGCTCAGAATAATCTGAGATACTTTTAATAATAGTTGCCCGACCTGGGGATCGAACCCAGGACCCCACGCGGCTAGCGGTCTCAACAGATGATACCCGCATCGTTACACCACAGAGGCGATCGATAGATAAATAAATAATAAGAAATGCATACTTTGTCCTGCATTTGTCTCGTAGACAGGAGGTTCTCGATACATTTCACTAACTCCGGATGCTACGTACAGAGCGACCAGGGTCAAGGTGAACTGCAAGAGGAGCATGTTGGCGAGCTTCTGCGACGTGACGGGAGCACTGGACGGACGCTCGCCGCCGCCCCACTATATACGACGACAGTGAACGGGGCTGAACTAATTCTTTTTCTTCACATAATTTGCAGTTGTAGCTAATCGTGTTACGACTAATTTGGAACTAAGCCGATCGCTCTGTAATGCAACTTGTGATTGGCTTTGGCATATTATGACTTTTTTTATCAGATCTACTTACATTTACTAAAAAGGGAAATGAAATGATATGAGTATTTATGCGAAATATTTTTTTTTATAGAACAGACTTTTTTAAGACTACTGACGCCAATGAATATCCACATAATTACTATTCCGATGCGTTGCCCTCCTACCGCTCCCCCAATGGGCCACCGGCTACTCACAAAGAGGTATCTCCCCGGTCGTACTGGCCCAATTCCGTTGCATAGGTGGATGTAGTCTACCCGCTCCTTTTTTTGTTGACGCGGGGAAACACATTTACGCGCCTTCACCGGCCCTAGATGGGGTCCAGTGGTGTGTGGGGCTCGCGACACATGATAGTGCCGAATACCCACAAAACCCACCGCGAGTGCCATCAGTGCCGCCCTTGGTACGGTGCCCCGGAACAACAATCATCAGGGACGGCTAGTCAACCCCCTAACGGACCAACTCCACCTCCACAGATGGGGTTGCCCAGCACTACAGGACAACCCCACCGACTTTGGGACAGTGCAATGGGGTGAGGTTCCAATCCTCGCCCCTTGCCCCGTGCGCAAAAGCGCCACCTCCTGTTGCTCTTAGGTCCCCTCTTCTTATAAGAGGGGTACCGAAAGCGATTCCTCCTCTTGATCTTTAAGCCCCCTCGGTGCGAAAATCCCCCTCGGTTCAATTGGCTTCGCCTGGGTTCACCTCAGGCTACTAAGCCCCACCGCCACGACAAGGCTTGAACCAAGGTGGGGCAGGCACTACCCGTTCCTTCCTAAAGTATCTTAATATAGTTTGAATGTCATCAATTAAGGTAATCACCGGTTCAACCTAGCCCTGACCTGAGAAGACCCGGCGAAACAAACTCAGTGAGAAGTTAAACCTATATGTAAGCGTAATTCTGTATCTGGGTGTTTTAAGTAGATTTTTATCACTTTACGAAAACCTTGCGAGTGGCGAGACGGAGAAGAAAAATTACTTACCTTCACCTGACTGACGAGGCCATGTAGTGTGTATCGTATCGAAAAAAAAACAAGAGAATGCGCCTATAATGAACTGACGCCTTAGATGGATGGGCATATTTCACATATCCATACAAAATACAAAAACTTTTGGTTAGCAATTGCCTTACAATAACAAAAGTAATAAGCTGTATCCAAAGAACCCGCATGTACACACGCAGCTAGCGTCCCTTGGATTCCAGAAGAGAAGATACTATATTTTGACAAAGAGACCACTCCTTTAGGTGGAGGCTATCGACGCCAGATGGAGAGCAACCGCGCGAGATAGGCCGCTGCGGTATTTGGGGAATTAAATAACATTGGGATGTCAGTAAGAGTGGCCTGAATGTAGTCATAGGAATTCAGGAATACCGTTAAAAGAAAAAAGTAAACCTTAAATTAAATCAAACCAATCTATTAAGCTCCCTCGGTTTGTCTAATTTATTTTTCCTTCTTTTTATGTTAATTAAATCAAGGCTTGCTTTTATATAGTGTTAGGGGATAAATGACCAGCACCTTTAGATCATTACCGACGCCCGGTGATATGTCAGATATGGGCATATTTTATTATACAGATACGTTTCTCCTCTTTCCTCCTGCCTTACAGTGGTGGGCTTCAGTCCACATGAATCCGCATGAAACGCAACGTAACTGTCACTTGACGGTCGCGTGACGTGGGCGCGAGGTATCACCTGGTCGTGCAGGCGTTGAGCACTAATTCGACACTAATCATAAGAATAGATCTAATGCTACTCATAAGGTGTGCAAACAATTGAAAATTCGTACAGAGAGTAATTAAGGGCAAACTACCGAAATCTGGATCGTAGATGACCTGGGGTACCTGAGAGACGCCGACGAGAAACCGTAACAGACCAACAAAAATATTAAAGCTAATTAACATTCTGTGTTCACAAAATGTATTAATTGTAGTTAGCCCTTGCTTTTGAAATTAAAAAATCAAAGGTCACGTGTGTCTTAACGAAAAACCCTAGTATCTTAGCTGAACCACGGGAGATGAGAAAATGGACTTCGATAAAAGTCATTCAGTGTGATCAACACGTTCTATTGGTGTTTTCCTCTTCTAAGAAATTAATCAAGCATGAAATAAGTGAAATCCCACCAAAGACATGCAGTAAAAAGTAGCCAAGTCTCGATGAAGATACTATATATATATATATATATAGAAATCGACGGATAAGAATATAATTTGATATTCTATTCACACCTTTGGTTACTCTATCGAAATTTTCATAATGATCATGAACGTTTTAGGAAATGTTAGACATAAGCTATATGGCCTATATCCATCACAAATAATGCAAAATTCAAATGTTAATGGATTTTTAAAATCAGTCCAGTAGTTTCGGAGTCTATTCAATGCTAACGAACAAACGAACAAGCAAATTTTTCCTCCTAGTACTATTTGTATAGACAATCTGAAAAGAAACATTTAAAATCATTTCCACTCGAAGAATAAGCTTATTGGTTACAAAACCATGGTCAGGGGTGGACTCCATTCGTCACCATAGTTGCTGTAAAGCTTCCGAAACGTCGGGGAAAACCGCGATAGAATCCGTAAAAGTTTTATTGTAATGAGTAACGTTCGCATAAACTAAAGACATCAATAAGCTCATTAGCTGAATACTATCGTTGTTGACGCACTTGTATTGTTGTACGTGTGTGTATTGTCAAATGTTGCGTCATTATAACATATATGCCTCTCGCCAACATAATATAGTCTTAATGAGATAGCTATAGTGGCACGCCAATGCCCTAAGCTGCCCACTAGTAGGTACTATTAATCTTATTATTCTAAATGCCATTGAATTTAAGGAAATAAATGCGAGTCGGACTGGCCTCCAGGGTTTCGTAGTAACACAATTTACAACTACAATTGTTCACATACATTTTGTAAGAAACGAACTACACTTCATCATTCATCGTCATTATCAACCCTTATTGGTCCACTGCTGGACATAGGCCTCGTTCAATGAACGCCAAGATGACCAATCTCCTGCTACTCGCATCCATCTCGGTCCAGCTACTGCACGGAGATCGTCTTCCCATCTGGTGAACGGTCGACCAACGCTTCGTTTTCCCGAACGCGGCCTCCACTCCATGACCTTAGTGACCCATCTGCCATCTGATCTTCTGAGTGTGACCAGCCCATTGCCACTTCCGTGAGTTTACTCTTCGCGTGATATCGGAAACTTTAGTTCTCTCCCTTGTGACTTTGTTGCGAATTCTATCGGACAAAAACACCCAAAATAGCACGTTCAATAGTCTCCTGAGCTACTGCAAACTTGAGGACCAGTCCTAAGTTAAGAGGCCATGTTTCGGCCTACGGGTCGGCACGGGGAGAACACATTGGTTGAAGACTTTTGTCTTCAATCTCTGCGGTGTAGGCGACGTGAGAATGTGACGAAGCTTCCGGAATGCTGCCCAAGCCAACTGAATCCTTTTATCGGCTTCCATCTCGAAATTATGTCTAAATATTTGCCCGAGTAAGACGAATTCGTCTACGGAGGACGTGTTCGTCGAAGATGACCTTTGACTTGTCCAAGTTCATCCGAAGGCCAATACGTCGGGAGGATTTATTTAGTAAAAAGCAATATTTCCTGCAACATCTCCAGGGAAACGGACTACACTCATACGTTTGTAGTTGTGTGATATCTTTATAGGTTACAATTTAATTTGTACTTGCTGTTGTAGTGGCAAACAGAAATACATCATCTGTGAAAATATCAGCTGTCTATTTATCACAGTTCACGAGATATACAGACTAACAAACTGGAGACAGACTGACGGATATACGAACAACGTAGTCTTAGGGGTCCCGTTTTTACCCTTTGAGTTTGCTATCCTAAAAACCTGTTTAGGAAGCGCTAGGACGATACCTAATAGTCACCGTCGTTATAGTTTTTTATAGCAGAACGTGAAATCTGAGACCTTTGATGACTACGGACGCCCGTGGACATTTGCATGATTGTTACGCAGATGTGTTGCCATCCTATATCATGCCCCCCTCAATCTACCGCCGGCCCATATCTCAAATATAGGAGCACTGAAATAGTGCTATACTGAAATATTAAGCAAGGAACTTATCTTCTCTACTTCGTCAGTACTAGTACTACGTAGAACGGTCTGCACCGTACTTTACTGGTAAGAATATTCAACCACAGGAAAAAGTGTCGATCACACAGCCTAAATATATTTGTAGCTGTCTACTAATTCGACTGAATTACAGTGAAATTGTCTTAAATATCATCAGAGTGTGCAAAACATAAATGATTGTGGGCTATCAGTTTGGTTGCTGCGCTGCATTGTTTGTAGGCAGAACATGCATGACTTTGTTTTTGCTGACTTCGACGCCAAGCCATGAATTTGTGTGTCATGTGACAATTTGCTTTACAATGTAAACTCTGCTTGTATAGATGTGTGGGCTGGTAGAAGAACAGTGTTGTCGGCGAAATGGTATATTTCACATATTTTAATCAACTCAGTGAGGTAATTAACGTACTGTTTTATTCTTTCGTTGTAATGTTTATAGCAATCTCTTATGCTAAATTAATAAATCATTAAGATGACTTTGAGCATCAGTCGAGATCAAGGGCGAGAGTCAGACGCTGCTAAGTCTCAAGACTATTCGGGAGCCAGACACTAAATCGTTGTGTTTCAATTTCGTATTTTAATTAATAGTATACATTATTTCTATATTCAGTTAAAGGTTTTCTTTTTAAAGACTAAATCGCAATACCGCATAACAGTACGTTATGTAGTGTAACTGCCCAATGAGCTTTGTATTGTAGGTTCGTACATGGTTTTAGCGACTGCGTTCACCTTGACAATGTACGATCTATCCATTAGATAATCTTAACAACATTTGCTAAAAGGTCCTCTTATACCATAGTTTTCTGCATATAATTACTCAATTAAGTTGCCAACCTTAGTTAAGGCTTTCATCCGCGTACACTTTTCATTCATTTAAAAGTTTTTATCTCTTTAACCCCCTTCAGTGTGGAATTTCCATAGTATCCCCTCTTTGTGCTTCGCTACACTCTACGAGGAAAATAGATAACAAATTTCAGCTTTTTAAATTCAGTACTTCCGGCAATGCTTCGTCTGTCAGTCCGACAGTCAGTATAAAAATCGATAATAAAACTACATACGTGGTTTTATTATCGAACATTGCGTTGCACAGAGTCACTTATTGTGAACTGTGTATTTGTAACTAGACGTCATGATAAGCTGCCTCGTGGTCTAGTGGTAACTACGTTTAGTCACAGACGTGACATCCCGGGTTCGAACCATACAAAAAGTGCGATCAGGGTTTTTCAAATTCTAATAACTCTCCGGAGTAAGGAAGTTGGTGGTGTTACACCCCCGTGCCTTGGAGAGCACGCGTCGAGCCGTCGATCCTGCGCCTGATTTCTCTCCGGTCGTGTCGGATTGCCGTCCCATCGGAATAGTAGAATGAAGGAATAGAGAGTGCACTTGTGTCTGCGCAAAAACTTGAGCACTATAATATCTCAATAGAGACAGCCACTGTAGACGAAATTTGGCTAGGACGACATATTATAATTATTTGTAACATTTGTAGCTGCCGTTGGTCCGAAGTCCTTGGCGTGCAAGTCGGGGTCACTCGGACTGTTTTATATCTGGACTGTTATTTTTATTTACTTACTTAACTTATTAGAATCATTATCATCAGCCAGCGGAATTCTAATGCTGGAAATATTCACGACTTATATGTATTTTTAATAAAAAATTTTTTTTCATAAAGTTAAACATAAAAATGATTTGTCGACACACGAGATATTTTGATGAAACAATTTTATTCTCGATTTGCAATTAACAAGTTTAATATTAATTCAAATGAAATAAGGGTCACTATATTGTGTAGTGCCCCTGATTTTATTTTGATTGCACTTATTTATTTCAGCGGTTGCATCGTTTATTGATCCACCCATGGTGGGAGGGCCACGGACTCGCCCGCTTCTCTTGTTAGATTACAGAGCAGGCTTACATCGACTTGAGCTTTGCCCGAGCACGTATCATATAGTTTAGATGGACTCCTATTGATGATGAGCCAATATGTTTTGCTAATAAGTTCGCTTTGCAATGTCACATTAGCCCATGGTTCATAGTCGGTCACCGATATTTGCGCACTTAAAACCTCACTTCTGCACAACTCAGCCTGAAAAATAGTGAAAGCGACGTAGAGATATAGAACTAAAGTGTTGTGAGCAGTATTTCTGCTTTACAGCCGATTTAGGTCACCACAACCGGAATACTGCACCGAGGTGTCTTTGGTGAAAGCCTAATGGCTCATTGGGGGACGCTGAAATGAACGCCCTAAACTACGTATTTTGTGGATTAAATGCGTTCCTTACAGGCCGGCAACGCTTCTGCAAGATGCTTAGTCTTACAGATAACTATGGGCGGCGGTAGTCACTACTCACCTGCCCGTTTGCCCCTTCTCATCAAAGAGTAGGCGTCCATCGTCAACCAGGCTCTGTTTGGGCTCTGATATTGATTCTTTTATACTATATGATATTGGCAGTTAGGCATGACCTCAAATGTGTTTTTCTTAGCCCAAAAGGACAGGTGCTGCCGGGGAGGTATCTCCTATTCATCTGGCCGTCCTAAAGTTGTAATTAAGAGTACATCTACGCTATTGCGTTTCGTGCCGTATATTAGTTTCTGGTGACAAGGATTCTTTAGGTTGTCACGCGGATAATTGTGGGTCAATATTCATAAGCCTCTTTTTCGACCCCTTAAACTTAAAATAATGATTGAATGTCAAATTAATTTTTAGTTTTATATCTGACTTACAAAAGAAAGAGGTGGTTGTCTTCCAAGTATGTAAGTAAGAGAAATAAAACCATAACAGGTGGTGTTAGAAACAACTTACGTATGCCACCACAACAACATGCGTGCTAATCAAGATATACTAAATACTAACCAGATCAATTTTGACATTGCATTCTTCGTCTCTTATGTAGAAGAAGAACGTCCAATCCCTTGTCCAATTCACCAAATCTGTAACATAAACATCCATGTAGTGCCAAAAAATTAGAAAAGAACGACCCAGGCGCCGCGATCGTTCTGCGGTGGACTACTCCTCGAAAAACCCTTGCAGCCGCTGAAAAACACGCCACCATGCATATCGTACATGCGCTGCGCGAAAATCGCGCCATCTGTAAAAATGTAACATGAATAAGTAGCGCGACGGCGCCTTGAATGCCTGGCTTCTCCATCCTACCGATCGAAGCTCACCGCGTCCATTACGGTGTGTTGAGCCTTATATGACTAAACTTAATAATGACGACGAAATTTAACAAAATACGTACTGTGTCCCGCCGTAACTATGTATTTAGGTGGTCTTATTTTCCATAGCGATGGATCATCGCCAGATACGGTAGAGAGAACCACCAGGATCAATGTGAAATATAAGATGCGCATGTTGGCTAGCTTGTGCGACGTAACGGACGGCAGCACTGGGCGTACACACGCGACGCTCCACTATATACCACACTCATGAATAGGGCTGAACTAATTCTTTCTCCCCACATAATTTATAATGGCCGCTAATTGTGCGTATAAAGTAATTTGAAACTAAACTCACTGGCACGGAAACGTGGCCAAGTACAAAACATATGACAACTTCCTTTATTTTTTACTTCGCTCCACAAATTTTGGCTAAATGTGATCGGAGTCTATCCAGTTCACGTTCCTGATCAATTTTTCTCACAATCAAAAGTTTTTGAGTTGATGATGAAGTTTATGCAAAAAACACACTTACACAAAATTTTACACTAGACTTAAATCGCAACGAATTTAAAATTGTCTCTGTGACGAATTTTTTGTCGTTTTCTGTCATTTTTACTAGCGTATGTTGCCTCCTCCAGCCCTTATATTAGCCCTCTGCCCTAACAGTCTGGCATGCTTTGGATTCGATTTGTGGTAATCGAAATGTGATCGTTCTTGATATCGATTTGTGATAAGTCGCGCCAGGTAGTTAGTACAGCATCTCAAAACTTAGTTTGTGGTGGGTTCGATGATGACTTTATTGCTCGTTTCAGCCTATCCCATACGTGTTCCATGGGATTTAAGTCCGGGCTGCAAGCTGGCCACTGCAATTTTTGAACACCAACCTCTTGGAGGTACTTATTTACGATGAGCGACATGGGGACGGGCATTGTCATGCATTAAAATGAATTGGTCGTAACCAATAAACCCTACGAAGGGCACAACATGATCTTGAAGAATTTTCTCGAAGTATCGCGTTGCATTTTAGGCTTTATTGACGATGACTAATTCCAACGAGCATCAGAATTCACGCCACCCCATATCATTATAGAGCCTCCGCCAAAAATGACCGTCGACTCCAATGGTCGGTTTTGGCATGGCAATGACAACCTCTAGAGAGGTTGTCATTGCCATGCGTCTTCTTATCGTACGCTCGTTAACATTCACACCTCTGGAGATATGAAGCCGCTGACGGATCACGACTGCGGTCTGACATTACATGATACCATGACAATAAATTAAATTTATGACACTTTGTTTTTTTTAGATAGATTTTGGTTACAATATGGAAGTTTTCATAATCATCAGAACGATTTAGAACATGTTGTATAGCCTAAGTTCATCTCTGATAGTATAGATTCTAATGGTGAAAGATTTTTTCAAATTTGTCTAGTACTTTCTGAGCCTGTTCAATGCAAACAAACAAACCAACAATCAACTGTTTCCTGTTTATGATATAGGTCCAGGTATATACACAAAAAAAATAAACAGGCTGCATTCTTTCCGTCATCAATTCTCATCACTTCTATTTTGGATTTCACCAGACGTTTTAGGTTATCTATACTAATACTATAAAAAGGAATTTATTATTTGCATTAAATTGACTCCGAAATTACTGAACCGATAAAAAAAATATTTTACCATTAGAATCTTTGAAGAACATTTTAACTAAAATGTTAAGAGGTCGTGACGAGGTCGGTCTAAACATTTTTGGAAGAAGTAGTGCCATGAATGGTGCATGATACTACATCCTCCTATGCAACGGAATTGGGCCTGCACGACCGGGAATTACCTCTCACTCACATGATACCGGCGTAAATTAGCAGCATCGCTGTCACGTTTCATGCGGTTTGTAAGTAGCCGGTGGCCCAATGGGGGGGGGGATGATAGAAGGGCAACGTATCTGTGTAACAATTATGCGAATGTCTATGGGCGTCGGTAGTTATAAGAATGCAATTTCTCGTTTGCCGTGACGGGAAATGAAAATCTTTGGGATTTTAAATACTGATTGGTAAATCTCGACCTCCGAAGTATGTCATTCACGGCGTAAAACTCCTACAAGGTTATTCTGACAATATTAAAACTGCTATGCATCAGCTCCTGTACTCCCTATTCACAGATGATACAATAGAAACCGACAACAACTTTCATCGACAAGTGCGAGTTGCGGCTGCATGCGGAGAGCATCTGGTAGGGATTTAGATGCTCCTTCCCGCAGTGCAGTCGATCACATTAAAATTTATTAGAAGCTTACTAAGTACAAGTCCTAGATTAGACGGATTCACACGAAAGATGATCACGAACGCCTGGACGGCTTCCTGCTGACGGCTGGATGTTTACAGCGTGTATCAAAGAAGGGGTCTTTCCAGATATCTGGAAGGTAGGTTCATTGATAGTACTGCCAAAGGGAAATGACAAGTCATTAAAAGATTCGAAGGCCTACCGGCCGATTACTTTACTGCCGATTCTTGGAAAAAAAATTAGAACACTACACTTGCGCTCCCTGTTTGCACCGTGGTATTTCTAAAAATCAGCATGGATTCGTTAGAGGGCGCTCAACAGTAAGCGCATTAAAATCAGTGTTCGATATAGTAGATAATTCCAGATATAAGTGTGCGGCGCTATCAGTACTGGCCGGCGTTCTGCCTGCCAATCTGGAGGTTCTTCGAGCGGGACACGTGCAGGAGGAGTGCGCAGGGCAGGCAAATCATAATTAAAAAGTTTTGTCTTTTCCGCCGTGAATAAATATGAAATTCCTGATATAAAATAATTAAATTAAAAATATGTTTCATAACTAAGGGTGGGCTCTTGATTTCTTACCGACGTCATGTTTCATATCTTTATTAATGTTAAATTCTCTCTTATTTGTGCATTTGAATAGTAGTAATAACATGATATCTGTGGCTATTGATTTCTTAGACCGTTTCAATTATGTTTTAGTTTGAATAGTATATGCCACGTGTGAAAGTTTGATGCTAAATTTTGTTTAATTGTATCAGAGTTTAATCTTGCCTGATTTTAGTTGACTCATGAAGCCGGCAGGAAGCATTAGATTCATATTACGAAATCTTTGGTATTTCATCTCTTTTATGCCTTTTTTATTTTATGTGTTCGTGTTCCTAATTTGAAAGTATTGGCCATCATTTTAAGAAAAAAATAATTGGATGTTATTCTTGTTTTTCTGTGTCTTCTTAACTTGTTTCGGTTATTTAAAAAAAAAGTATTACTTTTCAATTTTAATTGATTCATTGGTCCTCTCGCGTTAATCATGCCACCAGTGCGAAGGCATATGGATACAATTACAGCAACCAGGGCCATAAATATAATTCATGAAGAACGTTCTCAGCGTTACGTGGGTTTTCAGATGGGTTTTTCTCTAAGAACTGTCCAAAATGTATGGAATCGCTTCCAAGACACTAGCACTGTTGCCAGGAGACCTGGTTCAGGTAGAGTTCGCATA
>JAFELO010000092.1:183389-249186 GCA_017140195.1 Eumaeus atala | reverse complement strand
TGTGGTTGTTCTCAACAAACGTAGTATCTACAAATTATGTAACCTAATACTAGCGAATGCAAACAAGTCCTGGCTTGGCACTGGCAATCGCTAATTTTTAACTTTTTCTTTACTGGAGATTGTTGGTACTCGTTTGCTAGGAAACTTAAACGTGTATTTAGGGAATTACGAAGTTCCGACGTTATACTAATAGTGTATTACTAAATAGAGACCGGCCGTGGGATCAATCGAAAGGGAAACGGGGCGTTTAAACACATTCGTGAAGTTAGTCCGGGTAAGTGAATTTACATGTTAGCGACAGGCGACGTATCAAAGAAGATAGTGTGAGCAATTAGCAACGATTAGAGGCCCGAGAGGCGCCGCCGTAACTCGATAACGAACCGGACCCGGATCAATCATTGTTAGCCCGCAAACATGTCCGGTGTATCGCTCGTGTGAAGTGTGCGCTCACCATGAACTAAGCACCACGCTGGACAGTTCTTGTTATCATCGATCGGAGAGCGTACTTTAAAGAAGTTGTTCTTTTTTATTCCTATAAAAAAAGAATAACTTAGATAAGCTAAGGGGACACACGAGAAATCGAAATAACTTGGTGATTAGCAACACCTATTACAACAACGTACATACGCTGGTAGTTTCACGTGAGCGAGAATTTACACCTCGGTCGTGGCCGCCCGGATTAGATGACTAGTGTCATTACTACACCTCACAATTTTTTAAAATAATTTAACGGGTTTAGACATTACAAAAAATCACTTAATATCAATAATATATAAATAATAACTTATTTTTAATTTAAACTTTTAATGTAAACTTGTAAAGAATTTAAGGCAGTGTAACGTGATTGTGTTCCTTGTCACTTAGATCCCTTTCTTTTTACGCGCCCGCACTGGCCCTGGGCGGGCTCCAGTGGTGAGTGGGGGTCGTGGCACACTATAGTGCCAAATACGCACAAATACCGTCGCGAGTCAGGGCCGCCTTTGGTGATGTGCCTGGGAACAACAAATCAGGGCTCCTCGACGGCTAGTCAATCCCCAACGGGACCGACGCGTCCTCCACAGCAGGATTGCCTTGCACCATAGAACGACCCCACCAACTTTGGGACAGTGAAATGGGGTCTTCATCGGCGCTTTTTGCCCCGTGCGTAAAAGCGCCTCCACCCATTTTTGTCCCCTCTTCTTATAGGAGCACACTCACACGCACACGCACACGCACACGCACACGCACACGCTCACGCACACGCACACGCACACGCACATACACACATACACGCACACGCACACGCACACGTACACGCACATGCACACACGTACACACGCACACGCACACACGTACACACGCACATACGCACTTACGCGCACGCACACACGTACACACGTACAGACAGCACCACATTCACATTAGTCTAATCCCATTTTCAGAATATTCAAAATCCATTGAATATTCACATAAATATATCGACCAAATGGGTTCATCCGTGTAGGAGTTTGGTGGCTACATAAACATGAAGTAAATACTAGAATACAATACTATCTTATAAGCGGATCACGCCATGGTGGTCTTGTGCAAGTATCTTAAGATTTTTATGGGTCGCTGGTTGGCCACGCGGGATGACAACCTACGTACAATGAGCAGACGGTGTTGTTGTGTCTTATTTAGGGTCAGGGTATTTACTGAAAAGGATCGGTAAGAGGTGGTGATAGAATTAAAAAAAACTTTGTGTCATGTCACGTAACTTTTCCGCGCTCCGACTGGAATCATCATCGTTATCAGCCCTTATCGGTCCACTGCTGGACTTACGCCTCTGTCGATCAACACCAAGTCGACCGATTCCTGGTACTCGCATCCATCCCGAACCAGCTACTGCACGGAGATCGTCTTCCCACCTGGTGAACGGTCGACCAACACTTAGTTTTCCTAAATGAGGCCTCTACCTCAAGACCTAAGTAGCCCATCTGCTTTCTGATCTTCTGAGTATGTGACCAGTCCCTTCCGACTTCAGCGAACAGTCCCCCCTCCCTTCTCTCGTCGTGGCGATATCATGTTAGCTCTGTAAACATTACACGTACAGTCACGAGCAATAATGTATAAATGGTCACATTTTATAAATATCTTTACATCTATTACTCAAACATTTTGTTCTAAATTCGTCTGACTGTGCCGGAACTAGGTTTACATTAGTTTCACAGTAGTATAAACGGTACAAAATCAATTAAAGGTAAACTCCCAATGTCATTATTATGTACCCATGACAGTTTCAAGCCAAGTACAGTTTCGAATCAATGTAAATGATCACAAAATAGAAGTTCTTATCGACTTGAGCCCGGAAATCAGTTACGAGTTTAGTTTAAAAACATGTATACGGTACAGTTTCGAAAATATGTAAACATTTACGCAGTAAGAAGCTCGTGCTATTTTGTATCTTTTAGCGTAAGGGGGGGCTAACGATTAAGTAAGGCAATGTCATGCTACATTGCAGCGGAATTCGGCCAGTAGGACCGACAAAGTTACCTCTCGCTGACGTCGTGACAACTTCAGTGTCACATTTACGAGTTTATAAGTAACCGGTGGTACATTGGAGGTGAAAAGATAAGTAGGGCAACGCATGTCAGCAGAAGCTTACTGGTTGTGCAGTCATCAAAAGGCTCCAAATGCTCATTTATCCGCTGTAACCCTGTCCCCTATCAATAAACCATATATAAAAAGAGATACGAAGACAAACAAAAACAGCAGCTTGACAGGTAGTTACAGGACATCAGCGAGTGCACCTCCCGTACGTAGTCCGTTTCATTTCTATATTGCCCTCTTAACATTGTGATATAACATTTCTACAGCTGCAGTATCACTTTAGGGCGGTATCAAATGAGTGAGAGGTGTCTCCCCGGTCGTGCCCGTTCAGCTGCAGTACATTATGGCACTACCTCTTACTTGTATTTATCAACTAGATTCTCATTACTAATAATGAAGAAGAAGAACAGTATGTGATTTTTTTGTAAAGGAGAATGCCATTGCTGCTTTGCAGCCGAATTAGCCTCGAATTAGCCTTAGAAAGGGAGGGAACCATTTGAGAAAACAATTATGCGGATGATTATGGGTCTCTCTAATTGTTTTGCAGATGCGTTGCCGTGGCAACAGTTGCAGCTACTTTAGAGGAATATAAAAGGACCTGATGAAGACTACGACCCTAATGAGCAGAGTGGCACGACCAGGAGAACAACGATGCCAGAGTCTCAGCCTCCACGTATGAGAGTAACTGCGACAGGATAAGCTGCGACGCTTCGCCATCCTGCTGGATGGCACTACCTTACTAATTATTACTTACCATATGATAATCCGAATGTTCCAGAAACTAAGTAATCCTTCGCCGACAAAGATGATAAACTCCTTTTCTTCATTGGTGGGGAATGGGCCACCGGCTACTCACAAACCTCACAAAACGCGATAGCAAACTCATCAACTTTTAGGCGATACCGGTCCAATTTCGCTACATTGTAGCATAGCACCATCTTACCAAAAACACAAACCATTTCATAATCCAATCCGCAGGCAAAGATAATGAACTCAGAACAGACAGTCACGTTAAATGTTACGAAATAACGAAGTATTACAAGAGCTTTCCATTTTATAAGCTCATTAACTTAAGTAGCACAATCCAATTCTGGTGCTCATGTAATGCTGTCCATAATTTAGTAGGGGGACGAGTCACACGGAGAGACGGAGAGGAGGGAAACAGAAGGGCGGAACGGGGAGAAAATCCGTCTGATTAATTAAAATTGATATAATTCACGATAGAATAACAATATTTCAGGTGTAATTTAATTCTCAAGATGGAATTGTTCTCTCGGCTCTTTTTTGGGCGCCCGGAATTCAGTTAGAGAATTATGTATCCGCAATCAAAGCGGAGTTTTTGTTAAACCGCCTTTTCTACAGACGCGTTAGTTGAATATCAATTCCAATTAGTTGAGATTTATGGTCTAAATTTAAAAACTAGGTATACAATGGAAAATGGAAATGGTAGACATGACTGTGATAGTGGGTCCTCTCTGGTCCTCGTGCAGTGATGGACGATAGGATGGCTGAGGGGGGGGGGGGCACGACGACGACGACACTACTTTCCAACGGGTATCCCATCACCACGATAGCGCAGTTATCACTGTGGGAAGCGATAGAAAAGGAGCGGAGTAGGAAAATAGTGCAATGTATGTGCATAATAATTATTCGGATGTTTGTGGGCATCAATACAGTCATTAAGTGTCTGTGATTGCTCACTTGTCCCCCTACAATATAAAAATACTTTTAATGTTGGCGTTATTCGCCGTCGCTGTCGTAACTCACAAGTGTGCCAGAGTAACACAAGCACCTCTGCGCTTGATTGAGATTGAGCGGCCCCGCACGGAAAGACGGACTTTTCTACGGCCTTCTCCTGTGTTCACAATATAATCAAACACAGCAATCGTACCAGTACAATTGATCCAAAATTATTGTACTCTTTATAATAATGTGTTTATTGAATAAATAAGTCGCATTAACGTAATATTCATGATTTTTGCACAAAAAAAAAGGGAAATTAATGTTATGTGAATAAAAAATTTCGCCCTATTCCTTTCATGTGTGTTTATTGCACGACATAGCAAGCAAAAATAAATAAATTCAGTAAAGTAGAAATTATTGTACAATATGCGTACGATAACAGTGTACATCGTACACATGTATCAGTTTATCGTATGCATCAGGTTGGGAACACTGATCCTATCCTGAAGGCTACATGGCGAAGGTGGCGGTAAGCCGCTGGATTCAAGTGGCTCGTGACCGTTACATTTTTTTTAAAGTATAGGGATATAAACGAGCAATCGGAGCCTTTTTACGACTACCGACGCCCACGAACATCCACATAATTGCTACTTATACCCTCCCTATATACTTTCCCCCTCCCCCCAATGGGCCACCGGCTGTTCACAGACCGCACGAAACGTGACACTGAAGATGTCACTTTATATTATTATGTGAGCGAGAGGTACCTCCCCGGTATGTATATATGTAGGATGTATTGTTAAACACTGTGCATGACATAATCTCCTCTTATGCAGCATGGCACTACGTCTTCCTGAAAACTAAACCTATGGCATAATGTAGGAGACCTATGTTCAGCTGTGGATATCATCCGGTTGATAATGATGACACGGAAATGGAAATTGAGTACACACATTTTCCATCCAACTTACACAAGAATACGTATGGATAAGCTAACGATGTTCGCTAGTATGGTAGATCCATCCAACTTACACAAGAATACGTATGGACAAGCTAACGGTGTTCGCTAGTATGGTAAATCCATCCAACTTACACAAGAATACGTATGGATAAGCAAACGGTGTTCGCTAGTGTGGTAAATCCATCCAACTTACACAAGAATACGTATGGATAAGCTAACGATGTTCGCTAGTATGGTAGATCCATCCAACTTACACAAGAATACGTATGGATAAGCTAACGGTGTTCGCTAGTATGGTAAATCCATCCAACTTACACAAGAATCCGTATGGATAAGCAAACGGTGTTCGCTAGTATGGTAAATCCATCCAACTTACACAAGAATACGTATGGATAAGCTAACGGTGTTCGCTAGTATGGTAAATCCATCCAACTTACACAAGAATACGTATGGATAAGCTAACGGTGTTCGCTAGTGTGGTAAATCTCATTGCAAATAATAAAAATCTGCTTTGAAAGTGGGCGTCAGGCATAAAATAAATAATTCAAAAGATCGGTTATAAGTTGGCGCGGCTCAGGGAATCTTTGACAAAATTTCTCTCGGAGTTGGACACAAGTTGAGAAACGAAGTTATGTTTTGAAAATTTTGTTCCTAAGAGGGATTTGCGGTGGAATCCTTTGTGTGAAATATATATAAAGTTTGTGTCCCTCGATACTGGATACCTGTGTGGTTTGGCACCGAGAAAGTCGCATTACTCATATTGTGGCACGGATCACGGTGAACCTTATTTACGTTCGTGTCATGTTCCCCGTTCATCTCTCAAAAACACGGGGATTTGTATGCGGTGCCACAGAACGGAACTGGGGAAAATTCGTTTGACTACTTATCTCATTTGTCGCGTAGGCTTCTATTTTATGGACTAGTTGGCTATGAAGTGGCTGGTTATGGACTAGCTGGTTACCCACAACTTTGTTAGTGTAGGATAGTTTTATTTTCGTACAAAATTTTTAAGGGGACTTTCACATCTGCAATTAAAGCAAGGATCTATGCGGGTTAAAATGTTATAGGCATCACACGTTTATTAATGTGTAAAATTGGAAGGTATGAATATGCATGAATGCAGATGTCTATCGCCGTCGGAAGTTTCGATTGCTCGTTTGCCTTCCCGGAAAAACCCCGGTTATACCCCGGGTCCAACAAAGTGCGAGATATGTTTGATGAGAAATATGTTTGAATGTCTCAACAAGACGAACGTACTTAAGGTGAATAAAGAATTAAAAATGATGATGACGACAACCTTATCATTATCAGCCCTTGTAGGTACCCTCTTTCAATGAACGCCAAGACGGCCGATCTCCTGCTACTCGCATCCATCCCGGACCAGCTAATGCACGGAGATCGTCGTCCCACCTGGAATTAAATGTATTAATTGTCATGCTAGTAATCAACTGCAAAAATAATTAACGGTGGATACCAGGTGGTTATGGGTGGTGGCTAAGTAGATGTGACAGCTAAGTGAGCCTCCATTTTACATTAATACAAGTTGATGTCAGCGTTTTGTGGACAAAGTCGCAATAATGATGATGATCAATGAGACGTGAGATGGGTAAGCGATAGCGGAGCCCCGAGCGCCTGCTGTCGAAGCGCGTCGCACAAATTGACGCCATTCGTCTTGGCGCCATAACACATTACCTCCCGCGCATTTTTCACCTGAAAAGCTTATTAATGGACGAGATGGCGACCATCGCTCATCACGAGCTACACCCCTCCCCCCGCGCCTCCAGTCCCCCGCCGTAATTCGTGTAATGATATAGAAAGTTTCTTTCGAGTACTGCTTAGCTAATGCTGTATTACTAAGTAGTGAATGCCGATAGAAGTGGAAATTTAAAAAAATCTTTTTGTTCACTGCTCTATGCTCACGGAAGTGCATCTTCATCGGTTAATATTGGACACGTCGGGCAATAATCTAGGTGAGATTGTGTTCAATAGGGGGACCGACCTCCCTGAACTTTGCTGACTTCAAAACGGCCCAGAGTAAGTTCTAGATAGATTTTTTAGCCATGCAATAGCATCTGGGGTTAATTTCACATTACCTATTAAGGTGTATATAGTTGTAGTTAGACAGAATAATCACAGCAGCTTTCCCGCAGATGTGATTTGGCTGTCAAAATGACAGATTCCAAATTGTAATGTAATATTTCTTTATTTTTAATTGTAATAAAACATCATGGTCTAAAGCGTTAAAACGTTGCTAAAGTCGAGCAGTGTCAGGATTGTTTATAATATTTGTATTTTTATAATCATGGAATATTATCCATATTTTGTGAAATGTCCGTGCAAAGCCGGGACGGACTGCAAGTGATAAAATAAAGTTAGAGAAATAAAATTGTAAGGAATCATAGAAAGTAAAAGATATAAAATTACGTGGAAACAAAAAATATATTTCGTGCTCCTGTGCCTTACTAGGTAAGTGTGTGTATTATTTCCTGCGAAGAATACTTTTATAAGCTTTTGTTTTGTACAACTCTACCTAGTCTCGTGCGGAGTGGAACTCATTAAGCTTATGTTACCTACTTTCGGTGGAGGCATTACTGGTAATACGGGGGTGATCGCCTGGGGGAGGGGGGCACTCTCGGGCGAATTGCTCGCGTTAAATAACAACCGTACAGGGTCGGAGATCGAGCTTGCTACAACTAATTACATTACTGAGGTCATCTACTATTCTGGCTGATACTGATTAAAAACATCTGAAAGCAGCATCAGCTTGTGTCCTACCACTGCCTCGTGACATACCCGCTAGCGTTCCACAGAGTAACATAAAAATAGTAAAAGGAGATAATAGTTAAATTATCAGCCCACGTGAGAGTCCGGCCCGGTAACATCATCAGCCATCATGCAAACACCGCCTGGTACACCTATTAAATGTTCCGTACCAGCCCCAATCCTAACGTCTAACTCTTATTATTACTAGAATGAAAACTTGCACGAACAAGTTCTGCATGAGTAAATTGCCTTAATGCATTAGTAACTACTGAAAGATAATTTCACTAACCAAAGCCAGAATACGTAATATTCTGTCCCAAAAGCTTACAACTAGAAATTAAAGTATTCAGTTTAAACAGACATTATCGAAGATGTTTTGTTCTCAAATAAAATATCAAATAGCAAACATAATTATTACTTTTAATTACTTATTAATTGCTTACTTACTCTTGAGTTTTATAAAGCATACCTAGCTAGATGTATATAATAAAAAAAACCTCGGGTTTTTAATCTACTTAATGTACCGACTTGACAAATTTCCACTCGTCACAACCGTTGACAAATCCGTACGGACCGAGAGAAAACAAAACGCTTGCCACATAAATTTGTCTCAGTAGTAATAAGACACGTAATTGGAGTCGGCGGCGCTTGCTCGCAACTCCGCCCAAATGTTTTTCACATTCAATTTGGCGGCAACAATTTATGGTCTACCAGATCCCGGTGTCGCTGACGGTGCCTCGCCTTCCTCGTGTAATGCAACTGGAGCGCCGGAGGGCACAGCCGTCCACATCTGTAACCCTAAATCTTAACGGTGTTCCTTTAGAGGAAAACCACGAGCTTTTGGGAAATTTTATACCCACTGGAAATACTAATGTTTGTCGCGCATTCCTGCCGCAGATCTCTAGTGCTTATGTTGGAAGGTTTTTGCACTTGCTTTATATCTGCAGCGTGACTGATTGTAGTTTAAGAGTGAAAACGTATCCATAGTAAGGCATTCCTTCTTCGTGTATGAGAAAAACTGATTAAATAAAAACTATAACATTCTTTTGTAGAGGATTCCTATCCTAACGGGGCAAACGAACAATCGAATTTGACGACTACCGACGCCAATAGACATCCGCAATCCGCATTATTGTCATACAGATGCGTTGCACTCCTTTTCTATTTCCTTCCAATGGGCCACTCATAAAACACACAAAACGCGCCGGCGTAACTGTCAATTTACGGCGGTGTCATGTGATCAAGAGGTACCTCCCCGGGTCGTATGTACTTACTTATTTTGCAATGCAGCAGCACTGCCTCTTACTAAAACACACATACATATTTTGCTCACGAAGTTGCATTTAATATTCCTTTTCAAAGTTTCAGAAAGAAGATGATTAATAAACAATTACCGTATAACAGGAAAAGCGCAAAAATTTATAAAATTGTTCTGTAAAATTCTCAAATTCAAGTGACATTTTAAGGGGACATGTTTTGCAAAGGGAAGTCAAAGATGCTGGTACAAAAAAGACCTGAAAGCCATGATTATAATCTATGAACTTTTAATGATCATAGACTCTTGCTAGAAAGTAACAAAGAACTTTTCCTATTAGTAACAAATACGAAAAACGAGCGTGATGGGTGGATACCTTGTATAAGAGGCTGGCAGAAACTTGATCGCCACTGCACAAAACCGCCAAGATGGAGATATCTGGAAGAGCACTCAGCCTTGGGTGCTTTCGGGTTGAGAAAGACATAGAACTATGAAGAACTCAATGATTACTTTATTTTAATTGCGTTCTTCAACGTTCTCTGGTGTTGCGGGTCTCTGCGGGTGTTGGTGATAACTTACCTTGGTTCTTATTTGGCTCCTTTGCAATAAGAAAACATGAAGCTTAGTATAAGTTATAGTTCTGATTTGAGGTTGAGCGAATCAACTTCTAGAATCTAGAATGTGTCACTGTACATCTTCAAATTTGAAATGGTTTTCGATCTCAGTTAAAACACATGAGCGGGATGATAATGATTAAATCCTCCCAGAGAAGGCAAGGTAATTTTATTTCCCACCATCCTCGGTATTCCCGCCTCCATCGATGATTGTTATGCCGCTCAACACCTGAGCTCAGTTATTAACGAAATTATGTCGGAAGTTCGCCAAGTTGGCTTCACGAGCGTGAAGTTAGACGCGTATAGCGTTCTTTACGAAATATGTTATAACGCGGCGTACTTCGCTCGGTGTGCTTGAAACGTGAATTATGACGTTGCTTATTAATATCTAAAATAGTAATTGCTGTCTTATAATATATTTTGGCCAAATGTTGTTCTCGTTTGTATCTACTATTTAATCTACAATTAAAGTCAAATATTAATTTAGCTATAAATGTTAGAAGAGTATCAAAATATACTCAACGGATTTAATGGCGCCTTCACTAATGCATAAAGTTATACTACATTTTTAGTGTATAAAGACGATATTTTAGCGTACAATTGCCCCTGCTATTCACAGGCGGAGCCGGGGATATAATAGGATTACCTACACACACGCAGAAGCCGGAATCTGCTTATGTGATGTTACAGACTGCTAAACTTTCCCAAAGTACGCCTTCCTATAGCAAGTACCTATCTTACCCTACGTACTACCTACTTAAGCACATATTGAAAATATTTATATTTTGTAAAGTAAACATTAAAACCGAAAGTGTTGGCAGTAGTCATATCAACGGCCATAGATATTAGTGGTTCTAAGTTAAGTTTAAGTTTAATAGACTCGTCGCCTTCTTCCCTCGCCATTGCAAATAGGTCATCGGAAACTCATAAACCACACGAAATGCGATAAGATAGCTCACACTGCGGCGGTATCCAAGTTACAACAACTAAATACAAAATGTCGTTGGTCATCGGAAGCTGACCAACCGCACGAAATGCGATACCATAGCTCACACTGCGGCGGTATCCAAGTTACAACAACTATGCACAATATGTCGTGATTCGTGACTAAGCTGCAGACGAATCTAGTAGATAAGTTGGAGCCGACGTGACCGGTTTTAGAATCGAAGCGAGCAGATGTAACTCGTATTCGATATCCGCTTTACTTTACAACTTAATACAACAGACATCTCGGTTTGAATCAGATAGGACCAACTTTCAGAGCGGGAAAGAGGGCCCCCCGGGAGACCCAAGCATACCCATGTCTGCGTATGTCAATCACCAGGTTGAAGACTCTAGGATCGAGCAGTTTCTTAGTAGTTGTACGGTTATAAACAAACATAACTAAACATTAGCCAGTGTCCGGTGTTATCTGTATTTAATTAGTTACATGCAAGATTCAATTTACTAATATAATATAACTGGAAAGGTTTTTGTTTGTTTGAACTAATCTCAGTAACTACTGGTCCGTTCCCAAAAATTATTTCACTTTTAGATGAACTATCTATCGAGAAAGGCAATATGATATATACGACGCAACGAATAACAGGAGTGAAATCGCGAGGCGCTGCAATAGTTGATTACTATATCGGTGCCTCGCAGATACACTATTGATAAAATATACTGCGGTGGCTACTATTTCAAGCCATGACCGTAACCTATGGCACCCTATGGGGGAGGCCTATGTCCAGCTTTGGATGTCGTACGGCTGATAATGATGATGGTGACTACTAATTCGGTTGCACATCCTTTTAATAACAAAATATTATAATACTTGATATTTAGAATCCGTTAACAGTAGTAGATTCTACTTAATGTCTAATATGGTTGAATCCTAAATAATTACGACCAAAAAGTATATCACCATGTTGTAAAGTTTGGTCTCGCAGGCAATTTCAATTGTGTCAGCACAGAACATTAACTCAGGCATTCAGTCTTGACAGATTCCGTTAACGTGCTCAAATTTATTGGCAGACGTAATGAGCGCTCTGACATTCGGCAGTACTCTGTCGCTCGCTTTTATGTCTTCTTGATTTATTTTTAATAGCACTCTTTATATCATTGCGACTGCCTCGCTGACATTTACATTGCCGAAATGTTTACAGTATCACACGTCGATACACCCGCATATATTTTACTAGCTGCGCCCCACAATTTAACAAAGTCATCAAGTATTTGTATCACGATATTACTAAGGAACAGTACGCCCAGGCTCACTGTAATAACGACATATATGCAGTAGATAGAGTAGGGAACCTACTGTAGTTAATTTCATGTTGTGCTTAATAATAGTGTAGAAATTATGATACCGAACGCAACCAAACGTATTTTTTATTTGAATATACTGTAATTTTTCTCCTGCGATCCCGAAACCGAAGCCTTGCATGCGTTGCTGTGCTTGGAAGCACTGAGAAGGTTCCATTATTATTTTCGGGATGCAAAGATATTTTTATGTTATTTGAATTATTAATCCATATCAATTTTATGAAGAGGTAGTGCCATGCTGCACAGAAGGAGGTAATGCCATGCATAGTGCATGACACTACATCCTCCTATGCAACAGAATTGGGCCGGCACGACCGGACCTCTCGTTCACATAATACCGCCGTAAAGTGACATATTCAATATTGCGTTTCGTCCGGTTTGTGAGTAGGTTGTGGCCATTGGGTTCGAACGAGGGTAACGCATCGGCGTTGTGTGTATGTTCATGGACGTCGCCATGAGTAAAAAGGCTCAGATTTTGTTCTATAAAAAAAAATCGATGCCGAATTTCATTAACTAGTGTAGCGTAAAATAATAATAAACATATTATGTGAAGACTTCGCTTTATTAACAGGAAGTAGGATGTGCCTTGAGACCAGAGAGTTCAAAGAAAGTTGACATATTTGTGATAATATCGATGCCAGCGAATAAAATAATAGTTTATTTTATCTCTGCTTTGATCTGCCACGGCTTTTGAATAATGTTTAAAAACGCATACACAAATCAGCATCGCATTTCGCTTTCAATTTGGTGCACATCGTGCTAGTTGGGCGCTGATCTCCAGCAGAATATCTGGGGATGAGAGCGGCCGTCTGCGGTTACCCGCGGTGTTGCTACTTACAAAACTTGTACTACCCATGATGAACAAGATACTGCGTATTTAAACAACACTAACATTTGTATTATATAATCATTCTGTAATTTTTGAGAAAATTCATTTAGGAAGACGGTCCCATCGATTGATTTGTATTATTGATATGATAAAATTTGTTTGAAATTCTTAGGTTTATATGTAGGGAAACTACTTATTTAATATTGTAATTAACTACTTAATTGAATAAAATGTACATAAAACCATAATGTCACCTTCACCATACAGTACTTGAATAATACAATATTTTATATTTTTTATAAGTTAACGAAAATTCAATTAAATATCATTTTTAGAGAAACAGGTATGTAAGCATTTAGAGTCGCTGTGGCTTGTAACCTGAAACGAAAATACATAGAAATTGTTATATTAATTTGTAACTGATTCCGCCTTTGTCAAAGTCATACGTGCCCCACTTTTCTTATTTCTTTAACAGTAGGAATGCAAAAATAATTTGTAGGCGTCCATCAGAACATAAATTACATGTTCCATTTATGAATGTACTTAATGATTTGTGATATTTCATATACTTTTGTGAATCGAAATAAGAAATACAACACAGAATAAACCTATGCAAAAACAATACACACCTGTTAGGTTTCATAAAACGTGGGTAACATAGAAGGCAGGGAGCTAGCAACACTCGCGACCGCACGAGATCGAACTCGTTTATAGCGAGGGTACAGACACAAAATAAATGTGGTCGGAGGTGAGATAAAATACGTTCTAATAGAGTACAACAGCTTACAACAAAATGCTGCGGGTACTTGGATATTTGGTAACGTTATTTGCCGGTCCATTACAAAAACAGACGCCCAGTTTGTCGTGTTTATTTAGTTCCGTGTTTCTATGTTGTTTCACAAAGAAGTGGAGTAAAACTAAAAGTCGGACTCATCGCATTAGCTTCTATTTTGACTACACGACCACCCCGTGACCCTATCATATTTATATTCTTTTGAAAAATTACCCCCAGCTACTATTCAATTCATAGATTAACGGGGTAAACACATATTTTCGTGATTACAGATACATGAGTATCTTGTAGTCACGAAAATACGTGTTTTTTGCAAATGTGTTGCACTTTTTCTCTCCTCAGACCTCACGTACTGTCATTGAAATACTAGGACACAATAGAGTTGTATGTAGCAACCCCTACAGGGTTAAAGAGAAGCTCGCTCCACTCTTGTCAATTCAATAGATTTTCATTGGAAAGAAATCTTTCAGAAATTCTATTTTATAAGTCCTTTATATAGCATATCAGTCCAATATCCGCAACAATACGTCTTACACAATATTACCTGAGCTAGACTGAACTAAATTCGTAACAATGACACTCCTTAGTCTCTTTGGCAACAAGTGTTTATGTGTTACGGATAGGTGCCTGTAAATTATTAATTGATTCTATTGCAAAATAAGTACACACGTATGTATGGACGCGTTTTGAATCAAATGAACTACGGATATAAGTTTGTAAGCCTTATAATTGCGTCATGTCCATCCTTATATTCCGGGTGTTATACTCGGAGATTATAGGTACTGTGTGTTTGAAATGGTATGTGTGTGCGTGTCTTTGTGTTTGTGTGTGTGTATGTGTTTTTGTGTGCGTGTGTGTGTGTCCGTGTGTATGTGGCCAGTTTTTTCTTTTATAGTAAGAAACCCTAAATACAGAGTCATTACGATGATACAATTCGTGCTTCAACACCTCAACAGATTACACACACTAACGTAAGTTAGTCGGAAGAGTAGGTATCTGTTATTAGTGAAAACTTACGACGCGAGGGTAATTTAACTAACCACTCGGCGCGGTTAAAGTTCTACTTTAACGGAACATGATTTAAACTGTTCTAGAAATTAACTTCAATGGTTAAAAATTACTTTATTAACTTTTTAGCGGATGCTAGTGTAACTTCGGTCACCAGATGTTCGCGTCAATCTTTCGACTGGTAAACTATTTTTATTGCTTCAAGCCTCTGTGGTGGAACGGTGCGGGTGTCGTTTGTTTAGACCGGGTTCGATCCCCAGGTCGGGCAACTGTTATTAAATGTTTCTCAGATTATTCTGAGCACGCATTATACTGTCCGGGATTGCAATGTGCCCGAGGTTGCCATAGGCATGCCACCTATGTATGACATTATGGCCCTCAGTACCTTTTTTTGTTGACGCAGACAAAAGGATTTACGCGCCTTCAGCGGTGGTCACCTGGGTGGGGTCCAGTGGTGTGTGGGACTCGCGGCACATGATAGTGCTGAATAGTGAGGTGCCCTGGAACAACAATCATCAGAGCACCCCGACGGCTAGTCATCCCTCTAAGGGTCCAACTCCACCTCTACAGATGGGGTTGCCCAGCACTACAGGACAAACCCACCTTTGGGACAGTGCAATGGGGTGAGGTTCTCATCCTCGTCCCTATCCCTGTGAGCAAATGCGCCACCTCCTGTTGCTCTTAGGTCCCCTCTTCTTATAAGAGGGGTACCGAGAGCGATTCATCCTCCTAACCTTTGAGGCCCCT
Organism: Eumaeus atala; assembly: GCA_017140195.1. Classification (NCBI taxonomy): domain Eukaryota; kingdom Metazoa; phylum Arthropoda; class Insecta; order Lepidoptera; family Lycaenidae; genus Eumaeus; species Eumaeus atala. Next base: position 233,661 of record JAFELO010000092.1, on the reverse strand, counting down.
CTTCTTATAAGAGGGGTGCAAAGATCCCCCGCGGTTCAATTGACTTCTCCAGTGTCCACCCCAGGGTACTAAGCCCCACCGCCACGACAAGGCTTGAACCATAGTGGGGATGAGCCTCAGTACCTTGGCTAATCGTGGGTGTTCCAGTATATCTACTTATGAGTTGTGGATGTACTAGCACACCTCTGCCTACCTTTTCGGGGATAAAAAGCGTGAAGGTACTTTTTTTCTAAGGGGAAACCGAGCAGCAAGGGCTTTTGATGACAACTAACGCCTAAATAAATCCACATAATTGTTATATAAATGTGCTGCCCTCCTTCTATCCAACTCTGCCATGGGACAACGGCTACCCATAAACCGCACGAAATGGACAACGCGGTATCATGTAAGCGAGAGGTACTCTCGAGGCCATTTGTCGCACCGGGCCTCACACTACCTCTTACGAAAAGGTTATTAGAACTTACTAGAAATGTATTTTGTACCTACTATTCTATTAGGTAATATTTATCTTCAAGAATTGTACTACTTAACTATTTTGAGAAATAGTATTCTTGTCGGATTGCAACCACCTGGTGAACGGTCAACAACACTTCGTTTTCCTAAACGCGGTCTCCACTCCAGAACCTTGCAGACCCATCTGCCGTCTATTATTCTGGGTGTATGACCAGCCCATTGCCACTTCAGCAAGTCTACTTGTCGCGTTTTATTTATTTTTTTATTTGATTTATTTACTAAACACAAATATAAAATACATCTCATAACATTTTCCTGCAAAACTGTTTGAACAGTATGCCTGCAGGTACGAGTCTCTTATATAATTCTATATACATGTAATTATAACTTGACTATTCTTATAATGATATTAATCTTTATATTTAAAACTATTTGCTTAATATTAATTAATTCGAGGAGATACCTTATTAATACCTTTTTGAATTTGAGTTTTTTTGACACAAGTCGGATATCTTCGGACAAAGTTTTAGGATCTCTAAAGTAGTCATTAATTGGAAGTACTTCGTACTTGTCTGCAGACATGGACCTAGTACCATGTTTGTCCTCTATCGCGTGATATCGGATACTTTAGCTGAGCCTTATGACTTCGTTACTTTCAAGTATAAATTTATAATTTCTAAAACGAAAGTAATAAGTTTCTGCTATGTTAAAAAGCGCAATCGTCAGCGACCATGTTATTTTTTTGATTATAATCATAGACTAGAGAATTGTTTAGTAATTATTGGTCGGAAAGCTACTTCACTATGGAATTAAAGGTCTTGTACTTGATTTAAGTAATTCATATTTAAGTGATAGAATTCGAAGGGTAGCTGTAAATGGAATACGATCTCCGGGAACATTTTCTGAAATGGGGGTCCCGCAAGGATCAATTTTAGGACCATTCCTATTCCTTGTATATACCAATTACTTACCTTATCTTGTCAGTGATAAGCGTGGGATAGTATTGTTTGCAGATGGGACGTCCATTATTTTCAAAACAAACAGGCGTGAACATTCCATTGATGATGTGAACAATGCTATCTTTAGAATAGAAGAATGGTTTAATGCCAACATTTTATTATTAAATGAAAAAAGACGAAATGTTAAATTAAGTTCACTTTGCCAAATGTTAAATCTAATAATACTACTGTACGTCTTAATAGTTACAAAATAGTGCTAGAAAGTACAACGGTATTTCTAGGAATAATTTTAGATGCAAATTTACAATGGGGGCCCCACATAGATAGTTTATCGAACAGCCTTTCATGTCCAGCATTCACAGTTAAAAAATTCGACAGATAACAGACGTGGAAACAGCTAGATTAGTTTATTTCAATAACTTTCACAGCATTATGTCACATGGAATTCTATTATGGGGATTACCCCACCATTAGATGAGTGGAATGGATTCGCTTAAGGATAAATTTAAAATAGCAAAAAGACATTGCATGGCCTATGTATATTTGAAAATCTTATGTATGTACATAAAAATATAGAGAAATTCAAGAAGAAATGTGATCTACATAATATCAATACTAGAAATAAGAATAAACTCGATGTGCCCTCCTCAAGGCTTCAAAAAAAATTAATAATTCATATACGGTATACCCGTATATGAATTATTAATTAATAATTCATATACGGGTATACGTTTTTATATTAAAACATCCCCAGTAATATAACAGATTTATCGATTAATAAATTTAAAGCTATCGTTAAAGAGAAACTCATATCAAAATCCTATTGTAATGTAAAGGATTTTATAAATGACAAAAATGTATTACTGTAAATTTAAGTATGTTTGAGAAGTAATGATCACATTACAATATAACTACTTTTACGGATTTTATCGCGGTTTATTTAATTATTTAACTGGCCCAAGGTTTCGGAAGCTTTACAGCAACCATGGTCACGGGCGGACTGAGATGACAGATGTCCTAATTATACGAGGGGCGATTGATAAGTATCCGAAACAATAAAGAAAAACTTTAATAATCTTTTAAAAACAATTTTATTTTTCAACCTCGTTTCCTTCTACCTCGATGCATGTACGGCTTTGGAGAAGCGCTGGACGCTTATTACGGCAGTTTGATAAAATGTTTTCTCTAACCCCTCAAAATACTCGTCTACGGCGACAAGGACTTCATCATATGATGAAAATCTTCGGTCACCTAGCCATTTTTTGAGATTCGGGACTAAGTGGATATCGCACGGGACCTGAACTGGGGAATAGTTTGTATGCGGTAACAATTCGAGCTGCAATTTATGTAGTTTCTCAGGTGCAATCCTTGACGGATACACAGGTGCTTTGTCGTGGTAGAATAAACTTTCCCTTTGGCCTAAATGAGGCCGTTTCTTTCGGATTTCTTCATAAAATTTTTGCAGCAACGTATAGCATTTACTGTTTTTCCTCTTTGCAAATAATCCACTAAAATAATCCAGCCAGTTATCAAGCAGCCTGGAATATATACATATACATCATGATCACAACCAAAATAATGATAGGTAACCAGCAGAGGTTATTGTGGGTACATTCTCTGACATAGGCGCGTTGCGAATCCTCCATTTAAACCTAGCCGCTAAGACAAGCATAAGTGATTATTTTACAAATACAATATGTAAAATTAAACAATTAATAATAAACAAAAAGTAAGATAGGTACCACCTACCGGTTGCATAAATATATTATCGCTTTGAAGACGAACCGCCCAGTTCACCCTTTTCGTACATAACGACTATGAGAAGAAATGATCATTTTGTGAAATAGAATATTAGTACATAGAGATAATTGAGATATAGTAGAGAAGCCACAGGCGGACCTGCGATTGCGAGTGTCCGTGTTGGTTAACAGAGAGGGAAGATGAGAAATGCATTACTATCTTCCTCACATGCGAATTGCGCAAATGGACATTCATAGGGCCTTTTTCATTTATATATTTTGAACATTATAGTGAAGATATTTTAAAAAAATCTAATATCTTTGTTAAAGTGAGAGACATATTATAGTAACTACTAAGACACATTTGATTTTTCTATCTTTCGAATTTGACGGACGCGTCTTACGCTGGCTTCCCTATTCTACCTATGTTGTCTCTACGAGTTTATCATAGATATATTACAGATAGAGTATTATTTGCATGTATTGTTCACTATATTATAAATATAATAGCATATGCAGATACGGTTGATTGTAGCAGGCTCTGGAACAAACATTTCCTGGTATATTCAGAAATACATAAACCGTGCAATTAGCATAAACGAACTCAGGTCAAAGGATTCTGACGAGTGAACCAACTAACGAATTGATATAACCGGAGCGAATTGGTGTTTGTTTTCTGAAATCAGGCCCGGTCAGACTCAGCTAAGGTAAATTTTACAAATATCACGAGGTACAATTACTTATGCGTCGTGCGTCACTTTGCACATAACGACCCTCGATCAGGTGGACGACAATCCGTGCAGCACGTAACGGGTCCATAATTCAAGTGACAACTAATTTAGCGGAACGCCGCTGTATAATTTTACATTTTTTTAACATATTCTAAAGAGGCAGGGAAAAATATTACGAGTTCACGTCAGTAAACATGCAGTATATCAGAGTATCAAGTGAGCGAGAGGTACTTCCCCGGTCATGCCCGCCCAATTCCGTTGCATAGGAGGATCTCCTCCTACTGTCTGTCATGCACCATACATGGCACTACCTCCTTCTATACAGCATGGCACTACCTCATACAATGTCCTCGTATAAGGTATAGTTCGCATGTTGGCCCCACTTGTTAAATGTATGATCTTCGCCTTACACGAGTTAACTCGTAGTGTTTGTCTTCGTCATTTTAAGCGTTAATTTGTTGCCTATTACACTAGTGATGGTTTAGTCATTAGAATCTTTCCACAAGGTTTCACGAATACCTCCACTAATTAAAAAAAGATGCCTCGTTATCAGCGCCAGCGCCGTACTGCAATATCTCTTGAAGGTATTATTCAAGAATTCGACACCGATAGTGATGATGAGTATTCGGCTCAAGATTCGGATTTTGATTTCCTTCCTGAATAGCAAAAAAGAAAGACTGTGTGAACAGAAAATCTTTGAAATTACCAAAAGATTCTGCTGTTATTGAAGGCAGTGTTGTTGCAGAACAACTTTCCATCTGGTTTTTGTTCCACCATCGTTCATCGATGATATATTTTCCCATTCCAAAACCACCCACTAGTCACCCGTCCGTATACAACACGTACGATCAAATTCATCGTAGATTGATGATTTAATTTTACGCGAATATTACTCATTACAATAAAACTACTTCTACGGATTTTATCGCGATTTCATTTGCGAGTCGCGATGAAATCCGTAAAGTATTTTTATTGTAGTCATCATAGATTGTTCAGTAAGTAACATTTTTTTTTCTTAAAATAAACAAGTTAATCAGTACTTTTACTTTAATTTCATTATTCTATTAGATTCTATTTTCTTATTCCAATTTATAAACCAGCTCAGTCTTAGACTTAGAAATCATATTTGAACCATCTACAAAAATGTACTCTATAATGTAACTTTTTTAATTATGGTTGTTCGATTCGGGCTGTACATCGGGATATAGCTATATTTTTTTCAGGTCGCTAAAAGTCGTAATTTACTTTATACATGCCGTTGTAGTTTTACAAGATATCTCGTATTTGGCATCACAAAAAAAAATTGCTACGAGATATAACGCACCTAGCATTCAATGTGTTAAAAGTACAATGAGACTTCTTTATTTGTGACGTACAAAGACCTGGCCGTCCACGTAGTGTTCGTACGAGAAAGGTCGGCAAAGCTGTGAGGGAAAGAATTCGAAGAAATCCTGTCCGAAAGCAAAAGAATATCTCGGGAAATTAAATCACTAAAAGACGCATTGGTCATTTTTTAACTTATAATTTAAAGATGGCAGTAAAACATTTCCCAATGGAAAGAGTACGTGCTTCTATTGATAACCGGCCTCAGCGTTTAAAGGATTGTATTGCAGCCAATGGATCTCCATTGTGGTCCATCCCGGCGGTCTTACTTCGAATAAGCTTTTTACCACATTGTAAATGTAATAAATGTTATTTTCAATTAGGAATATATTTTTGTCCTTGTTACAATTTTTATTTGCCAGACAATGTATTAGATTTTTGTTATAGAAATACATATACAAATAAACATTGTAGTGACGATTCGATACGGCAACTGCTGTCATAACATGAACGGTTTACCCACTGCGCTACACAGTCATCAAGCTTAGATATTGTCCTACTGCGGGATCACGTATTTACTTGATGATCTTTGATTTAAAATACAAGTGAATTCTACACAATTTTGCTTGTATTTATATTGTATAGGGTGATGACCATGAGGTATCGTTAGTCCTACCTAGCGGTGTTCACATTACTTGTCCCTGTGTGATGAAAATTGAAAATAGAATATACTTAATAAGAAAATAAGGCAAAATATTTGCGTAACAATTATGTGGATGTCTATGGGCGTAACTAGATGCCGTAAAGCGCCGACTGCTCGTTTGTCCCCTCATACTACATATATCTAAAAACTCATGGGTTCGGCTCAGTTTGCAATTGGCCTATTAAATTACGCTGCACAAAAATCTTTCTAGTCAAGAACAAGACGTTGTAGCACAAAACCCACAAATGACAAAGAACCCACAAATTGTTACCAACGTGTTACATCAAACGACAAATTGTAATATGTAAAATTTGTAATATTAATAAAACATGTGATTGAGTTGGTTCAAGTTGATTAAAAAGTTATTTCGAGCGGAGGTAATAAATTTGTAAATATAATTATATCCCGCTGTCACAGCGGAATGTGACTCCACGTGACCTCGAGCGCCCCGAACTCACAAAGGCTCCCCCCTTTAATCTATTACGACGCTGGTAAACTTCCCCAATAATAACCATGCAGAAAGTTATTCAAATGGCCCGGATAAATACGTCTAACGGCAGCAGATATACCACGCCCTCGATATGAATAAACCGTATGATAAAGGCTCCGATCGATAGGTATCACATGAATATACACATACAGCCAACACTGATCGATGTCGGAGTGTCCGATTACGTTGTGTTGAGAAAAAATATTCGTTAGAGCTTATCTAGATATAAAAACAGGAGCGTAAATTTTCAGTTTATTTTACAGTTGTTTTTACAATTTTGAAGCTGCATAGGAAAGCTGTAAGATACGAATGTTAAATTTATAAGTGGTTTATGATCAATAAAAAAGAGAAAATCGAAAGGTGAAAACAAATAAGAATTGATTGGTACAGCGATTTACAAAAATACCAAGATTCAAAAAAGTCCGTAAAAATGTTTACACGATTTATAATTACTTATTTCGTTAAAGCAACTTAAAATCCTAATGTTTTCACGTTATTTTTACTGTAGCGGTTGTGTGTGTATGTGCGTGCATGCGTGCGTGCGTGCGTGCGTGCGTGCGTGCTTGCTGGCGTGCGTTTGTGTGTTGGCAACGTCCTGGAGTGTCCGACGTGGTCTTTTTGTTTTCGTTCGGGAGCGGTTCATTTCGGCGATGTCTGTTTTAGTAGTTTATTGAAATAAAACGGATCGTCATCCCAAACACGTTCTGTCGGACGAATACGAACGCCTTGCGACTACTGTCAAACACTACAAGCAAACGCTCTCGGACACGACACCGCACATCCGATTTAGGCACACGCAGACGCCCCCGGGAACACTCAAACACATGTCAAGTCAGACAACAACACACACGTTCAACTACGAACAGCCCGAACGACACCCTTAGAGCAGGGACTAATCCCAATACGATCCGCGATTTTTCTACGTTAAGTAATACCGCCGTACCAGTTAGGTATTCCGAGACAATCGCGTGCGAGTCTTTTCACCCAATAAAGTTGAAGGGGGGACGGCCCCCCGTTCATGATCCTCTCCATGAGCGAAATCTTCATGTCAGCGCCGAGGCCATTTTAGCTACCATACGCGAGCTGCGAGAAGGAACCGGACCTCTGGTCACGACAATAATAGTTAAGTTGACTGTTACAAACATTCATATCGGGATGCATCTCTCCCACATTTTCTTTATAGAATAGGCAAATGAGAATCGGAGCATTTTTATGACAAATGACTACATTAGACGCTATCGCGCGCGCTTCTAATTTTGGTACATGTACGTATTTGAAAACTATGAACTGCCAGAATGTTAGCGGTCATTAGCGATATTTTAGTTATTTTGGGAATAATGGTAGCATTGATGTCTGTTCAAATGGTACCAATGGCGATCTATGATATCATGAGGTTCGTGTTAATATCATAAACGCTATAGTCTGCTGTCACGATATATCAGTCCGTGGTAAGTCCTGTGACGGCCGGATGGATCAGTTGATGACGTGGCGGTTATTCCGCCTGTTACGCCAGACATCGCCAAATATGTCGTATATTACCACTTTCTTGTTACATTTTAATACCACACTTCGTCATTATAAATTACACTCAATTGCAATCTCTACCATACTACTCGTAGATCACCCCAGCTAGTTGGCTGTGGACCAAAGACTATTAATTGCCATTTTACTTTTAAGAATTCGATATCATTTATAATACAATTTGTCAGCAAATTCAAGATAAACTTCGGTGCTTTCTAAGAACATAATTGTACTTCGAAAAGTTACATAATTGTTCTATCCAGTTAGTTTCGTGACGTTCACACGTTTATTCTTTTTATTAAGCTTTCACACACGAGAGTCAGCTCCCTGGATGGGGCAGGCAGAGATAACACACACATCACACTCCTTACATACCTTACATTACAATGAGACTACAAAATATAAGGATATCTAAAATTGTCGTAATGAACTTTGTCTAAAACTATGACTAACAAAGAACTCTCCGCCATTGCTCAAACCTTGTCATGGCGGTTGGACTCAGTGGCCTGGGCTGAACCCAGATGCCTTGGACACCCATGTGTAGTTACTATAAAGAGAATCGATCGATTATCGAATTCGTTCCATACACAAAGATGCCTTACCTGCAGCCTAGTCATGGAGTGAAGCACGATTTCAACCGCATGTAATCGCATTTATTCGTCAGCTGTCTCGAGCGAGTACCGTTCACTCAATGCATTCAATTTCTCGGGAAGGCGCCTTATGGGGATTATCGAATTTGACAAGCGGAGTGTTACTAGAGTGAGGAACATTATTTTCAGTTGACGTTTTCTACACATTTAGTATAACTGCAACATTTGAATTGGGGAGTTAGCTGGTGGATGCATAATAATAATCGTGGCCTTATCCCACCTAGTTAGCCTAGCCCAGAGCTAAATACACTAAAGACTAGTGTTACATGTACTAGAAAAGGGAAATATAAATATAACATTGTTTTATAAATTCAACAAATTTAATATATTTATTATAGATAAACATAATGACCTAGACGGGATTCGAAACAGCGACCTTTGGCGTAACGCGCTCGGAATACCCGCTTATGCTACCTCTACGTCAATCTACCATCAATAGAGGAGGAATGACGAAAGCGTTACGAAAACGACGCCAGCGGAAGTTTAGAGGAAGATATAAGTTAGTGACGGTAGAAAGGGAGCGAGGTTTATCTTTCGTATGGCGGCAAGAGACATATATTTCTTTTATATATTCCTCTCCTAGCTATCAGATGCAATAAAGTTAGTAATAAGTTTTACTTCGGTCATGGGGTCCAAAGCACATTATAGCATTTACACAGCTGCGTCACGCAAAAACTACTGAAAGAGGTTTGATGTTGTTTTCGCTGCAGATGTATAGAAAGTTGGATAAACAGAAATATTGGCAATACTGGTTAGACAATTTTTTTATGTAAAAAAAAATCCAGTTTCTGTCACTACTTACGAACTTCATTTGCTCAACCAAGTACCAGAAATATGCCGTTTAGAAATGTCTTATAAACGGCACTGTGGCCTGTGTCTTTACTTTTTTCGTACCAACTTATGGACTCTCAAAAGTGTTGAATTAAATCTAGCCAAAACCATCCAAAGTTTCTCTTCTAAAGTCCCATCCCGCTCGTTGAAATTATTTTATTACTTCCCTTTCTGTTTGCTTTGAATTGGTTCATTTATTCATACATGTTCACTTATTCAATGCCACTTCTCCCGCCATTCAATAGAATTCCCTACAAAATGATATTATCGAAATCGATTTTATTCGAATCATTTCAATTGAAATGCATTCAAATACAGACGTAACGTGTCGGTGCCGTCCCGGACTCACGCTGAAAACACTTTTCCATATTAGTATTAAGGGTTATCCACTCGCACAATACTGGATGTTTGCGCAAATGGAATTCGTTATAGATGTCTTATAACCTATAATCAACTTTGAAATAGGCATGACTATAAATGTGTTTAATAGTATAATAAATGTGATTATAAATAGTTCTTTATTTGATATGTTGGAGTATGTCTTTTTGGAGTATAATGATGTCGTCCTTGTCGAATTTCCGGTACAGTAGCCATTGAGGAGAGCCGTGTGAACAGGACATATTATCAGGGTATTGTTTTTTGATCACGATTGTCTTTCGCCTTAAGTCTTTCACCTGATCCAGTATCTTTAAAATAAAAAAAAAAACGTATCAAAACTACACTTCGTACAAAAGAACTTTTTTGTTCTAGCTTTCCAAGTTTTTAAAGCAACTAGCAGTCCGTCCCGGCTTTGTACGGATATTTCACGAGACATGAGCAAAATACATTGATTTACAAAAAATGTAAATATTCATGACATTGATGATCCTATGTCATGGTACTGACAGAAATTCAATTTATGACAGAACAACGTCCGTCGGGAATGCTAGTTGTCGACACTTCCTGCAGCGTAATAAAGACTTACTTTGATATTTTTTCACTATTTTGGGCAAATTTTACATTATCGAAGATTTTAATGATGAAAACATTTTAGAATATGTTATAGAGCCTATGTTCATATCTATATTGTAGAATTCTAATGGTAAAATAATTTTTCAAATCGGTCTATTAGTTTCGGAGATAACAAAACAAATAAACACCCAAATGTTTCTTTTTATTATATAAGTATAGATGGATACGAGATGATTGGTCGAAATGGCACGTAATATAATATAGGTTACTACTAGAATTAAATGTAAACATAAAATGAAAGTGATTTTATGTAAAATTATAGAGATTGTACCCTTTTTTTGTGAATGTTCCCAAATTCGATAAAAATCTTATCGGCTTGCTTTTATGATGATGGTAGACGAGAAGGTAATAAATGACTAGGAATGTATGTCTCACAATCGTTTCATAGTAGGGAAATTGAGATTATGTTAACCTGTCATGGTTTACATCTGAACTTTGAAGTCTTACAGACAATCTTCGTTACATTTATAATTAATACGTCTAGTTAGAATACAACAGTTAAAGTAGATAGGACCTACATACAAGAATAAATTTAGTATATTTATAATTTACTGGCGATCCGCCCTGGCTTCGCTCGGGAATAACAGCTCCAACAGGGGCCGGATTCATGGGTGTGATGGTGTGGCGCGCACGCATGAAAGCCCGTTCCGTAGTTATGGAAAAAATCGTTTACATACTTAGAGAGCTTTTGTATTGCAAGTTAACAAGGAAATGTAAAACAAAGTGTTTATAATATGTATAGATGTGAGCATAAATACAGACAACAAAATGTATCTACAATTCGCTCTCACTGTATCAGCTAGGTAAAGATTTAGATTGCGTCTCACAGACACGGGTCGCCGAAAAATGTGCATAGGCTTTTTATACAAATATCTATGTGATTCGCAAGAATCTGCGTGCTTGCATGAGGCAAAGCTAAGAAATTTGTTTTGATCCGCGGCACAAATTTTGCGCTATATATAGAATAATAATTCTATATATAGAGCAAAATTTTCCGTTCTGAGCACAGAACACTTAATTCTTTTTTTATGTACTAGCGGAGAATGAACGAGAAATCGGGTACTTGTTACTGAGTATTGACACCCATAAGGATCCGCATAATCACTATGCATCGGCATTGTCTTCCTTTCCTCCTCTCCTCCGATGGACCACCGGCTAAATACAAACCGCACGAAACGCGACACCGAAGGTGTCGCTTTACGGCTGTATTATATGAACGAGAGGTACCTCCCCGATCATGCCGGCCCAAATCCGCTGCATGCAGCAAGCAGCCTGGAGCATGGTAACATAAGAGCTACCTCTTACTAAATCCTGAAATCCTATCTCTTACTAATATCCTGCTCTGAGACCTCTTACTAAAATCCTATCTCTTACTAATATTCTGCTCTGAGACAGCATGTGGACAAGACACCTTCGTTGTATGGAATGGCAGATATTATGCTTTTGTATTGGTAAGTCGCACCGCAGATGTGTGTGGGAGATTAGCCGACATAAATGCATTTCCGTCGTCTCAGTGTGTTAAGGGTTTGTAGTGTCGGAAAACCCACACATAATCTTATTATTTTCAAAAGTCTTTGAGGGCGAAACCGAGAGCGGTAGCGCATTACACGAACTAAAGATGGCAATTTAGTATCCCGTACACACACGTTCACACATTCGGTTGCTCCGAATGTGTGAACGTGTGTGTACGAATGTGAGTACGGAATAACTCCAAGAAAATGTTTGTAACTTTTTCATATTATATCTAAGTTCCGTCTTAGCAAGTCATCTGTAATATTGAATTTCCTGCGGACGCGCTTACCCTATCCAGAAATAACGTTGATTACCTTTATAGTAAATGGTCATCAATGTAGCATAAAGTTCACTGGAGATCACATTTATTGGATGATCTAACTTTAATAATTTTTTCTTTCATTCTAAAAAATGTTAAAATATAAATAATAATTAGCGCCGGAATTTTAATGTCTTATATATAACGTTACTTTTATGTTTTTTTAATAGCATAAGGGGGCAAACGAGAACCGGAGTCCATGGGCAATCGCATAGTTACGCTGATGAATTGCCATTCCATCATCTCCCCTCCATGGGCCATGTGGGATTATGACCTAAGCTAATTTTGGACAGTGAGGGAGGTATATACTTGTCGGATAATAAGTTCTGTCACATGTTTATTGTGAAATAATTGACAAGTGTTGGTTTTTGGAATGTTTAAAATAATTTTTTTTAACCATTTCTATATCAAAATTAACTTTATAAAATATGCCTCTTATGTCAATTAAGTTTATTTCAAAATGAGCCCCACGACTTTGAATTTTTCACTTTCATTCACAGCTTCTACCACTACTGGTGACCTAACAGAGCAAGAGCGATCGCTTCCATTCCTGTTTTTCAAACTTGTGTCCTTATCATATCGTTTTATGACAAGATAAAAGAATCTTCTGGTTAAGTTCAAACTATTCAACATGTTAAAATGTTAAGTAACCACAACGATTTAGGCGATAATACTAAGCCGATCTTCTTTAAGCGTCGTCCATTTTTAATAACACGTCAAACTAGAAGAAACATATTCCTATTTTCGTAATAGATTCTGAACACAAATTAAGAAACATTTTTGTTGTCAGCATACTTAATTGGAAAGTTTTTTTTTATGTGACAGGACTTATGACCTGATTAGGTATTTAGTAGTAATATAAAGGCCAAAACATATATTATTATTATGATTTATAAGGAAAGGTAAATAAAACATTTTAATACCTCCCCCCAGTAGGCCAATTATATTAATAGTTGGCCCATTGGGGGGAGGTGAAAAGAGGTGCAACACATCGGCATAATTATGCTGATATTTATGGGCGTCGTTAGTCGTTGAAAGGCTCCGTTTTCTCGTTTGTCTCCCTATAATATAAGAAATATATAAATTTACACCAAATATTTGCCACATTTTTTTTTGTTTAAAAATTTTCTCTCAATGCTAGAGCAGATTTATGGATTTATACCTATAAATCTGCTCTAGTATTGTGTTATAAAGAACGACTAATTTATAAATTATCTCTTTATTGTTACCTAGGTAACGCAATTCTTATACTATTGTTTGTCCTACACAAATCACTACTACTTAACATACTTAACATTTTGTTACTTACTACTCACATATTTTTCAACATATTATCGTACCATATTGAGTAAACTAAAATTTCGAATTCGAGGATGTTATGCAATTGGTAATCAAATTTAGAAACACAAGTATGGATTTTATAAAACGGTTTTATCTTTTCAATATCGTTGGGTTCAGAATAATTGGTTAACCATGTTAGATTCTTTTAGATCTGGATAGAAGTCAAAAACATATCAACAATACAAAAATGTTACATTATATTATATATATTTATTAAATACTTACAAGAGATATATAATTATTTAACAATTTTTGGTTAGTGATTTTGAAGACGGTTCAATTTTTTTAAATTACTTCTTTATGTTAAAAGTATTTTAGGAAATAAATTATTACCAGCTATCTAAAGCTTATGGTACAGAAAAAAGAATTTTTTAGTTGTCAAGGGTCAGTGTCAAATTTCAGTTGACATTTGTCAAATTTATCTACCGCGAGATGGTGTAGCGTCGTATTGTGATGGTAAAATTACAAGTTTGTAATTTGGCTTACATTTGAAATAAATTCAGTTCAATACTGTAACAAGTACAGTGTATAAAATCCAAAATGTTGGTTTTATTTGAAACGCCAGCTGGCTACGCTATTTTTAAGGTATGTGAACACGTGTGAATTATAACCTATAAACGATACTAACAGAATGCTTTCTTGTGTTATGTGTTACTTTGATAATGAGCAAAGCTTCTACCAGTATTAAAAACTAGATCTTGAAATTCAATTCTCAATTTGATTGTTTATTATTGTGATAAACTGAACCACGATGACCTAACAAAAACATAGCCTCTTAACACTACAAACAATTTTTTTTGCTTTTGTGTTGTAAAGTATGTGGGCTAAGTTGTTTTTCAACCACTTTGTTTTGTTTTGTTGCAGCTATTGGATGAGTCTAAGTTGTCTCAGATAAATGATCTTTACACAGAATTTAACACGCCAGAAGGTGCAGCTTCAGTGTAAGAATAGTGTAACATATTTTTTTACCATATAGAGTTGTATATTTACCTGTATATACCTAGTTCACTTGAAGGTAAAATACAATTACCCTTATGTGTTTGGTGAAACACTAGTCAACATTGCAGATGATTTTAGTCTGGACCCTTGGCTTGGATACCCTTGCTAAAATACTAACCTGGAATACTAGGAAGTTGCCATTTTCGTATTTTGTTTTGTAAACTTCATAGATGAAGTTAGAGTTCATGCTAGAGCATGGCAAATTTCCTGCTGTAGTTTCAGTCAAACACTGAATGATCGCCGGAATTGGTTGCCACATTTATTTTGAAGCTCAAATGAATGTGGCAACCCATTGTATTTCTAGTCTCTATTCTGGTCATTGTAGTTTATTTTAACAAAATTTATTGAATAGTATGTTTATATCTACCTGGTAATTAAACTAAATTATTAATGCACTTTTATAGTATTATTGTTCTATTTGTTTCGTATTGTTAAAATTTTGTGCACGATAAAGTATATTTCATTCATTCATTAACATTATTAAATAGTACAGTAATATACAAATAGTATATTATAATATATTACATTTGTGTGGTTACTTCTTGTGTGAAATGTTATATTCTATTGTTCAATTATATTCTATTAGAAAGTATAAATGAATATATCTTGCAGTGTGAAACTAAAGAACTTCATAAAGTTTGAAGACACCACAGAGGCTCTGGCTGCTACTACAGCAGCTATTGAAGGCAAAGTCTCTAAAACTCTTAAAAAGGCTCTAAAGAAGCATGTGTGCAAAGAAGTTCAGGACCAGTTGCTGGTTGGAGATTCTAAACTCGGAAGTGCCATAAAAGAAAAGTTTGATTTACAGTGTGTCTCAAATTCAAATGTCCAAGAATTGCTGAGATGTATCAGATCACAAATGGACAGTCTTTTGACTGGTTTACCTAAAAAGGAAATGACTGCCATGGCC
Organism: Eumaeus atala; assembly: GCA_017140195.1. Taxonomy (NCBI): domain Eukaryota; kingdom Metazoa; phylum Arthropoda; class Insecta; order Lepidoptera; family Lycaenidae; genus Eumaeus; species Eumaeus atala. The sequence continues at coordinate 218,169 of JAFELO010000092.1, read as the reverse complement.
TTAGGTCTTGCTCATTCATTGTCCAGATATAAGCTTAAGTTTTCACCTGACAAAATTGATACAATGATAGTACAAGCTCAATGCTTGCTTGATGACTTGGACAAGGAGCTTAACAATTATATTATGAGATGCCGGGAATGGTATGGATGGCATTTCCCTGAATTGGGAAAAATTATCACAGATAACACATTGTTTGTAAAAGTGGTCAAACTGATTGGTACTAGGGACAATGCTGCCAAAACAGATCTGTCCGATATCCTGTCAGAGGAGTTAGAAGAGAAAGTCAAAGAGGCTGCTGAGATATCTATGGGTACCGAAATATCAGATGATGATATTATCAACATCCAAAATCTATGTGATGAAATTATATCAATCACAGATTACAGAGCACACCTTACAGACTACTTAAAGGCAAGAATGATGGCGATGGCACCAAATTTAACTGTTCTGATCGGCGAACACATAGGTGCAAGGTTGATTGCTCATGCCGGATCACTGATGAACCTGGCAAAACATCCTGCTTCAACTGTTCAAATATTTGGTGCAGAAAAGGCCCTGTTTAGAGCTTTAAAAACGAAGAAGGACACCCCAAAGTATGGTTTGATCTATCATGCACAGCTAGTTGGACAATGTAGTACAAAAAACAAAGGTAAAATGTCCAGAATGTTGGCAGCCAAAGCGGCTCTCGCAACCCGTGTTGATGCTTTTGGTGATGAAGTATCATTTGAACTAGGAGCAGAACATAAAGTCAAATTAGAAAATAAATTAAGATTATTAGAAGAGGGCAATTTGAGGAGGATTAGTGGAACTGGCAAGGCAAAGGCGAGATTTGAAAAGTACCATAACAAATCGTGAGTGATAATTTAAATAATCTTTTTACATTCTACCTTTTTCTATACATCGGTATATTCAAAACAGACTTATTACTGTCTTGCAAACCTGTATGTCATAGAAAGAAAAAATCTTAATAATACTTCCTGATGACCTAGAAGCTGGAAATTTGGCAAAAAGTGAGAAAACACTATGCCTTGTAACATAGATAAATACCATTGACTGATACTTACAGCTATTTCTAGCAAAATGAGAGTATATGCCAGCAAATATTGTTTATGTGTAGTATTTATTTTAGGCTGATATATTAAACTTGATACATGTACAAACTAGACATATATACAAGGAGTCTTATTTGTTCCATAAATTTAACATGTTAATTAATTAAACAAAATACTGAATAGATTTGGCTGAAATTTCACATAGATATAGATTAACATTGTAATTAATTGTATCCAATTATTTTTTATACAAAAAAATGAATGGTTCGTCAGAGATATATTTTATACAGTGCAGAAATATTATGAACCTAAAATATAATTGAATATATAATTGATTTTGTTAACAGTGAGGTGCACCACTATCCTGTGGCAGCTGACAGCACACTTGGCAAGAAACCTGTTAAGAGAGAACACTCTCCTGATGAAGATGGCCAGACTGCAGCCAAAAAGATAAAAACAGAAGATGGAGCTGAAGAGGTAAGTACATGCTGCAGTGTACAATTTTTTTTACCACATAACATATTATTTACACAATTTTTTAGTATTTTCTTAGTACATTGTCACTTTCTTAAGTATAAAATTTTCTTCACAACACAACATATTTATTGCTACATGTATACAGGTACTTGAACTGTGAAATTAGCATAACTACTAAACTATCTGAATTCCAATTTGTCTGATCTCTGATAAATGAAGCGCCTAGATATAAACTAAAAGTTTAGATAGGTCACTTCCTCTTTTCTCCAAACAGTAAAGCTCAAGTAGCCTCCTCCTGTGCTGTCCAAGTGGCACTGTGTCAGCATGATAATTATGCTGAAGCTCATGGCAACGGCGAACTACCAACAGGTAGTTGTAAAAGGCTCCGTTTGTTTTGCCCCCTATATAAAAAATATAACTAACACCATACATCCCTCATGCCATTATTGTTTGTTGCATAATTTTGATTTTGATAACAACAGGTCAAGCCCAAGAAGGAAAAGAAAATTAAAGCAGAGGTTAAAGAGGAAGCCGAGGAACAGAATGGCAGTGAGCCGTCCTCGGAGAAGAAAAAGAAGAAAAAGAAAAAGTCTCTCAACGCCTCTACAGAAGAAGAGGTGAAAGAAGAATTTAAAGAGGAGGCAGACGAGCCCAGGAGCGAGAAAAAGAAAAAGAAAAAGAGACAATCCCAGATGGAAGAAGAGTAACCTACCTCCATAGCATAAAATGAGTATGTTGAATTGTTTTGTATGGGAGTGCACCAGTTGTCATGTTGCAAATTGTTACTTTACATAGTAGGTTGGTTATATTTAATAGATATAAAGCATTTGAACAGGGGGCGAGTATTTGTCATACTTTTTAAAAATATTGTAGGGTTCCTAACCTCAACGTGTTCCTAACGTAAATCTTGTAGATGGTACGTCTGTTAATATTTTTCCTCAGGAACGCGTGAAAAGTTTTTTTTGACATGAATTTCATCTTGATTGCAGAAGCATTGCAGTAAAGAACTTACGCACAATTCGACTATTACGCAGTAACTAAAACATTCTTCCTATTGACCTAAAATTATGAAATTTGACAAGAAGTATGGACACATACAGGAAAAAGGAAAATAATTACAAACTTATATTTGTGTTTCATTTCATACAAATGAGCGCAGGCGTCCTCTAATGTAAATTTGTCAACTTATAAAGTAGTCATGCTCGTATCTCCTGTACGGAACCCTCAGAGTGCCAGTAAGAATTGCACTTGACCGGATTTTATAGTATCATGATAATGAGTGTTCTAAATTCTTCATCAGGGCAACCGGTTCCGACCGATGCGAATGTTTATGGGCGTGGGTGGTCATCAAAAGAGTCCGATTTCTCGTTCGCCCCCCATGCTATAAAAAAACAAACAAAACGCATTTTTTCATTATCATATACAAAATTATCAAGTTTCACCTGTTGGTTATTTGTTAAATAAATATAATAGGTAATGTATTCTACGTATCTAGGGGTTTGTTTCTACTGTAGGTCGGTTACGCTACCAATTTTTTCGTGTATGATCTTAACACTCCCCCATCTCCCCCAGCTATTAGACAGATTGTATAAAAATACATAATTATTATATAATGTTTAGTATTTCAATAAATTACTACTACTTTTTACTCGACAACTATTTTATATGTGACATGTTTTACGTTATATAATCTTGGCGGACTTTGAAACTGCCGCCAGTGACTGGTTTCCTGGTTCCTCCTTCGCTGCGTCGGTGGCTGGGGTACTGATCCTCCCACGTCCCTACCTGCTATGTCCGCCAGTGTTTTGAGCGTTTAAGAAGCGATACGACAATCTGATGATATTGTGTAGATTTAAGGATAAAGTCTATGTAAGAAATTTATTAAAAATATTTTACCGAAGGAAGTGTTCTATTCTATGATTTATACTATGATATATCCTCATCGTCATTATCGGCCCTTATCGGTCCACTGCTGGACACAGGCCTCTCTCAATGAGGGCCAAGACGACCGATATCCTGCAACTCGCATCCGTCCGGGACCGGCTACTGTACGGAGATCGTCTTAGAACCAGGCCTCCACTCTAGAACCTTACTGGCCCGATGGGCCATCTGTACTTAAATAAATAATAATCTTCATTCAAAATATCATCTTATAAAATCTCTGAACGTCAACTTAACGTTTGAATTGCGGCAAAGTAGTATCGATATAAAGGCTATATTTTTTTCGCTCTATGCTAACGAAAGTGTCCAGCTTCATCGGTGAATATGATACGCGTCGGGCGACGGTCTTGTTAAGATTGTGGTCGATATGGGGACAGACCCCTTAACCGCAGACAGGAAGGGTGCATCGCGAAAGTAATTTAAGGTAACCTAAAAGTAACTATTATTATCTTGGCCAAGGGGGGGGGGGAGCGTCCCCCACTAATGGGTACGCTCGCGCGCGGTATATAAAGTTTGCCTTGCATAACCTGGGGCTGGAAGAAGTCGTTGAGCTATCACGATCGGGGGAACCATTCCCCCCTTCCTCCATAACTTATAAAAAAACATCAGGTATGAATTCACAACTGAACTATAGAATTTTCAATATTTGCTGTCTTCACATTAATGAGTTATTCTGTATCACTATATGTCCAGCCTCGAAATATCCAACTCAAGTTTTTGAATGGGAATACAGAATTAGCCCTGACCCACCCAACCCATGACTGACAGGAGGTCGTTCTCGTTTGTCTGGAAATACTAAAATGTGAACAATAGTGACTTGTGTTATATATAAAATTCATAAAATCGTATCACAATGTTATTACCTTACTCCTCTGAAACTGCTCTTCCGATTTTTACCAAATTTGAGGTCCGATAATTGGCTACTATCTATTAAAAAGCATTAATGTCATTATTGACTGTTAGTCAATGTTTATACAGGTAGGTAGACATGTAGGTATTTGAAGTAGTAATATATATATATACACTACTACTTAAAACAAAGTAGGGGCCACTAGTTTATTTACATTTAAGTGCAATTTAGTAAACTGATAAATAACATTATATTCATACTATGAACTCTTTGGTGTTTGATCTCCTTTATGCATTTTTTTATTTTATGTATTCGTGTACCTAATTGTAGTATTGGTGATAATTTTAAGACAAAAATAATTGGATATTATTCTTATATTTTTCTTTGATTGTCTTAACTTGTTTCGGTTATTTTAGGAAAAAAGTATTACTTCTTCAATTTTAATTGATTCGTTGATCATCTCGCGTTAATCATGCCACCAGTACGAAGGCACATGGATACAATTACAGCAACCAGAGCCATAACTATGATTCAAGAAGGACGTTCCCAGCGTTACATGGGTTTGCAGTTGGGTCTTTCTCGAAGTGTTGTCCAAAATGTATGGAATCGCTTCCAAGACACTGGTGTTGTGTTGCCAGGAGACCTGGTTCGGGTAGAGTTCGCATAACAACGACTCATGAGGATCCAACTAAGTGCCCGTCGTGTTCGTACAGTAAAGGCCCCTAAGTTACAACACCAACTAAGGCTGACAACGGGTACCCGTGTCAGTGATCAAACTGATACAAGATAATGAACGTGCACACACAGCTCGATCAACCCAAACTGTCCTAGAAGGGTCTCGTATTGAGGTATTACCATGGCCAGCTAACTGTCCGGATTTAAATCCTATCGAGCAATTGTGGGACTAATTGAAACGAAGAGTTAGAGAGAATGAGCAAGGGGTCTACAACCAACAGCAGCTGATGGACGCTTTAAAAGATGCTTGGGAGGAGATTCCACTTGCAAACGTGAGGAATTTAATCTAGAGTATGCATACTAGGTTTCTGGAGTGTATTGCTAAGAGAGAAAGACATACTCGTTATTGAAAAGAAGAAACGAAAGTGACAAGAACAGTAGTTTGTCTTTTTCCGGTGATTTCTTTTGTTCATGTTTTCCATTCAAAATGTCCAATTTTATTATGAACATAAAGAAAACAATTCATGATCATTATTTTATGCAATTGTTAGCCTATATTATAATCCAATAACATTATTCTATAGTTAAACAAGTTAATGTCTTTATTATTTCATGATACATCAAAAAATATTAGTGGCCCTTATTTTGTACTGAGTAGTATATATATTATATATATTCGTGAAAATAATCACGAAATATCAAATTATTTAATATAAAAGGGTGGGTTCATGATTTCTTGTTAACGCCATGTTTCATATCTAATGTTTCAAAAAAATCTTTATTAATGTTAAAATGTCTTAATTCGTTTATGTGTGTATTTTGATAGTAGTATCTATTAGTTTGAATAGTATCATATTCCATGTTTGAAAGTTGTATGTTAAATTCAATTTTATTGTAACAGTGAAGCCAAGAGAATGATACGGGACCTTATTAGTGGTGTGTTCCTTTTCTCAGCTCTACTCTTTTTCGTTGTTCCTTTTAAATTTGGATGTAACATGAAGACATGATGTTAGCATAATCTTCCACTTTTGGACATAAGGAATGAAGAACAATCCGCAAACAAACAGTGGATTTATAATTATATAAGGATTAACCCTGGTTGCTGCAGGGAGTCTCGGACCCACCATGGTTCAAGCCTTGTCGTGGCGGTGGGGCTCAGTAGCCTGGGGTTATCCGAGACACCTTGGGCGAAGCCAATTGAACCGAGGAGGTGGCGGCTCTTAGTACCCCTCCTATAAGAAGAGGGGACTTAAGAGCAGGAGGAGGTGCCGCTCTTTGTACCCCTCTTATAAGAAGAGGGGACAAAAGAGCAAGAAGTGGCGGCGCATTTGCGCACGGGGCAAGGGGCGAGGATGGGAACCTCACCCCATTGCACTGTCTCAAAGTCGGTAGGGTCCTGTGGTGCGGGACAACCCCATCCTGTGGTGCGGGACAACCCCATCTGTGGAGGTGGCGTCGGTCTCTTCGGGGGCTGACTTGCCGTCGAGGTGCTCTGATGATTTGTTGTTCCGGGGCACCTCATCAAAGACGGCACTGGTGGCAATCGTGGTGGTTTTTGTGGGTATTCGGCACTATATAATGTGCCGCGAGCCCCACACACCACTGGACCCCACCCAGGGCCAGTGAAGGCGCGTAAATGCGTTTCCCCGCGTCAACAAAAAAAAAAAAAGGGAGTCTCGGACAACTGCAAAGATAAGACTTCGTTCCCTCACTTTTTGCTAACCCTTATTAAAAACTATTGCTTCCATCGCCTTTCCTTGTATTCCTTTAAATACGTTCTTGATTGTCAATGGCGAGACCATGATTGAATAAATGTATATAAAAGTCGGACTAAACTTCTAAAAGTTCTTATCCCTCTATTGACTCCTCTTATAGAATATAAACTGTAACAGCCCAAACCTCAAAACAACGTTTATCGGGTCAGCTAGTAATCTATATACATATAATAGCGAAAATTTAACTCACTCTTCGTTAAATCTTACAAGTGCCAAGAGTATAAAACTTGAGAAGTTCAACCCCTACGGGTGCGCTTTTGAGGGTGAGGTTCACGGGTGAAGACGCGGAGCAGCTAGTATGTTTCAAATCTTATTTCATTACTCATACATTAACCTAAATTGATAATGATATATAAAAACAATCTGTGAATGTCTTAGGTCAGGGAAAATAGTTTGAATAGAAAGTAATGGCTTAAGTCCTGTTGCGTTGGCGATGAGGCGGAGTGTTGTACTCGCGGCTCCGCTCTAGCGGCTTGGGGATAATCCCCAGCGCTCGGTGCATGTTTATTATTACGTACAAATTGAAAAATCCTAAGAACACGGTTTCGTTAACTCACATATCACTTGGCCACGAGGCAATATCCACTATCTAAGATTTACTATGTAGACCGCTCCCATCGTATGTCGTACAATGTACAGATATATATATATAAATAGGGGGACAATCGAACAATAAGAGCCTATAAGAAAACACAACACCAAACTACAAATTTTGCGTATGTTTTAAAATCCTTGAGAAATTTAATACTCCAAAAAAAAAACTAAACTTTTTACGAGATGTTTCATTTGGAAGGAGCTCATTCGAGAAATACTAAAAACTAAAAGTCAGGGCAGTAGTACTAATGCAAAGGAGCTTTTGAAAGCTCAGCTATGTACAAGTTTATCCATTAAACTTAAAATGTACTGTGTGGTGTACTTTCAACGGTTTGTGAAGTATTAATTGATAAGAAAGCTTGCAACTTTCATTTGAAGATCGCATAATTACTCGTAACGAATGGTGGTGCTGCGGTCCAAGTTTTGGACTGCCAGTCGTGTTTCGAACTATCAACGGTCTAAAGGATATACGGACGGACGTCAGAGTTAAATTTCTCATTAAATTTGTATGTTATCGTTGTTCAATAGAAATAATTTTAGTTTCATTTAGAACAAGAGTCAACCTCTAAGTGCTTGCCTACTAAAACTGGTAGTGCAATGCTGCATTACAACCGGAATGTGTTCCTTCGGCCTAGAATAGATGTCACTCACAAGACAGAGTATATCTACTTGCATATGGAGTATAATTTTTTTTTTGAAATAGTATAGGGGGATAGACGAGAAATCGGCACCCTTTAACGCAAACCGACCATGAACATCAGCATAATTTTGCCCATACGTTGCCGTCCATCTCACCCTCCCCAATGGGCCACCGTATACTCAAAAATCGCACGAAACGCGACACCGTAAATGTCACTTTACGGTGGTATCAGGTGAGCGAGAAGCACTTCCCCGGTCGTGCCGGCAGGAGGATGTAGTGTCATGCATGGCACTACATCCTTATATGCATCATGGCGCTACCTCTTAAAGCCACTTGGCTATTGTCGTCAAGTCATTTGCTGATCGAGGAAATTAGAAAAAACTCAAAGAAGGCTGAGTGAGAGACGAGCAAGCAGATCTATAGTAAACCCCGTGGCATCCGTATGTGTGCAGATGTGTTGCACTCATTCTTCTCATCCCCCAATGGGAATGGATATTGTCGTATTTATACTCATAAAGTTAAACGTGCTGACGATGATGGTATAATAAATATCTTTATTACTTTTATAGAAAATAATTTCAGGAATTCATCGCGGTTCGTGTCATAAAATGTGAAGCAGTTTTATTTCCTATTGTAGTTCCTAATAAAATATGTTCTGTTACAATAAGACTACTTTTACGCATTCTATCGCGATTTATTTAATTATTTAACCTGCCCGGCGTTTCAGAAACCTCGATCGGATCCGTAAAAGTAGTTTTATTGTAATGAGTAACATTCACCTAACCATTCACCACACTAGCGGGGCGGCGCAAGCACGATGTAGTTTTAGATGCGGTGACGTGGATAAGGATAATGAAGCTCGTTTATTGTTTGGCTTGTCTGAGGAAGCCGGCCTTCTCCCCCCCCCCCCCCTCTGAAGGGCGGGGTTGGTTTGCGTTACAAATCAGCAAGAAGCCATTATCATGATTAGCTCTAAAATAGCGTTTTAGACACATGTAGGTATTGTGACATCGTAGTATGCATAGGTAGGTGCTAGGCTAGTGCCTGATAGGTCATTGAATAGATCGCTCCACACTAGTCTAGTTGAAGTCGTGTACTTGTTTAACCCCTTTAGACCTGGCGTACACAAATGTACACATAAAATATTTAAAAAAAAATGGTATTTATTTCGCTAAAAGTGCAATTGAGAACGCTTGTGTTCATATGTCCACATTATAAACTACAAAAATGTTTACTATTAACGCCATCTCTTGGCATTCTTTGTGACTTTTTCGACATGGTTTGATCAGCGGCTGACCGAAGTTGGAGCTCTGTAGGTAAGCTCGTCATTTTTATGTCTAAAAAGTAGGAAATAGCTAAATATACGCACTGCAAGAATATGAATTGATGTGTTATATTCCTAAGGTCATAAGTAACATATAATTTGAGTTTATTATTCTATTTTTGTATCAATTATCACAATTTTTATATTTGTACCCAAATGTACACATCAGGCCTAAACGATGTATTTACGATTGCTGAATTATTCTAGCTGTATTTGCAAAATCTATTTTGAATATGTTTGTAACTATATTATTATTGTGGTTGTTGTTGATGCTATATAAAATATATGTTGTATGTAGAGATATTTTTTTTTACATTTTCAGTTAAAAAAAAAACACTGATGTGTTTTCACCGGACGTCTTGGAAGCCATATTGGCTGGAACTCTTTCCGATATGGAGCTATCGTCTGATGACGAAGAGCCGTTTAGATTTACATCTGAAAGAGAGTTACAGTTTGTCCGAGTTGACGCAGATGTTATCAATCAAAACCAACGAGAGGTATTCCCACCCGACTCTGACGAAGATGAAGGGCCCAGCTCATCGTGGATTGGAACGAATGATCCAGGAGTTACTGACACCTGCGATGAAGTGGTTCTCGAAGTACCGCCGACAACAGAAATAGAGTCCTCTCATGAAAATATACTTCAGTATATTACGCCTAAAAAAACATTAGGTGGAGACATAGGGAACTCCTAAACACAATCTCATCAGATTGGTTTCCACCAATATCAATTGACCCTACAGTTGAAGCCCCAGTTGATTATTACTTTCGGTACGTGCCAAAACAATTATTTGAAATTATGGCTGAAATGACTAACATATACGCAATACATTCGAATAAACCCAGGTATAAACCTACTACTACACAAGAAATAGAAATTTTATTTGGGTTACATTTAGCTACTGGTATATTTAGCTAACCTTGCTTGAAAATGTACTGGGAAACTGGAATTAGCATACCCTTGTTCTCAGAGAATATGGCACGGGATCGCTTTTTTGAATTAATTTAATACTTTACACCTTGTTGATAATACAATAATACCAGCTGGTTGCAAAGATGCATTTTTCAAAGTTCCACCAATATTTGATGCTGTTAGGAATCGATGTTTAGAGTTACCGCTTGAAAAAGAACTTTGTATTGATGAGCAGATGGTTCCTTTCACTGGGAGACATGTTGCCAAACAATACATAAAAGGTAAACCTTGTCCATGGGGTCTAAAGATATTTTTTTATGTGGTAAACATGGGCAAGCCTATGATTTTCTACTTTATCAAAGCTCTAGTCCAGAACTTGATAATAATTTGATGAAAGAAATTGGATATGGTGCAGCTATTGTCCTTCGTCTCACTAAGAGAATTGGAAAAAGCAAGGGCCACGAACTGTACTTTGACAACTACTTCTCGTCATATCATATATTACAAATTATGAAACAAAAAGGCATTATGGCTGCATGCACAGCTCGTATAAATTAATTCTCCAAACCATCGCTACTAAGCGATAAAGACATGAATAAAAAGCCTCGAGGATTTTCTCAAGAAGTAAGTAGTTTTGACGAAGATGTAACTGTGGTCAAGTGGCTGGATAATAAGATTACCCATCTTGCTTCTAATTTTGTTGGTATTGGTGAAAAAGACTTAGTCAAGAGGTGGTGTAAGAAAGACAAGAAATTTATTGACGTTGAATGTCCCGAAGTGGTCAGGAAATACAATCATGCAATGGGGGGAGTTGACATTTTAGATCAATGCATGAGCTACTACAGAGCCTTCATAATATAAAAAAAAAATGGACTCTTCGGATGATATTTCATGCTTCTGATTTAGCTGTAGTGTAGGCGTACCGAGAATACCAAAATGACAATGCGTTGCTAAGCATAGCAAAGAATAAACAACTCACGTTGCTTCACTTTCGTCGTCAGGTGGCTGAAACTCTGGTGTTGAGGAATAAAATTATCATCGGTAAAAGAGGACGACCCAGTGGCAGTAGCCCAATAACGCAAATTGTTCCCAGAAGACCAGGAGAGGTTCGCCCTGTAGCGGATATAGCAAGAGACGGCGTTGGGCATTTCCCTGCGCATGATGAGGGACTTGGGACACGGTGCAAAATGGTCGGATGCAAGGGAAGAACCAGGATTAAATGTATAAAATGCAAATTTCACCTTTGCCTTACCAAAGATAAAAACTGTTTCTTAGCATTTCATACGTAAACTTATGAAACATGCTTTTTGAATGGGTCGAATGACTGATTTACCCATGTGCCAATTAGTTGCCTATCCCAAAGAAGAAATCTTTTTTTAAGTTTTGTTAATTTTATATTTCCTAGTAAAAACATTGATAAATTAAACTTTTTATAATTCCAATGAAACCTCTTAAACAGTAGTCTGAGTATGATGATGTGCACATTTGTATACAAAAAGAAAAACTATTTTTTCTGAAAAACCTGACAACCAGGTTTTTTTTTCATAAATTTTTCCTTAGTATTTTTATTTTACTCTAGCTACAATTTTTTTTTAGAATCAATGGACAAAAATAATTCAGGTCTGAAAGAGTTAATCTATTAGTACTATTAGTACATTTAGTACTTCACACCTGTCTTAAGGAAAACTGCACTTTGAATTACTGATTTCTATTTCGACTGTAGTATCAAGATAATGCTTTGCGTATTGCTTATGTCCAATGAACAATTCTTATTCGTTCATTTGAACTAACAAGATTTGTCATCCAATTGAATGATTAAAAATGCTACACGAAATAGTGATTTGTTGTCACTAAAATACGGTCGACTCTTATTTATTCGTGCTCTGTCAATTAAATTAGAAATTAATTAGACCTTGTTGCAATCATAGTAGGGTTCGTGTGATAGCGTAGCATGCATAGGTAGGTATTGTGACAGCTTAGCATGCATTGATAGGTAATGTGACAACTTAGCATGCATTGATAGGTGTTGTGACAGTGTAACATGCACAGGTAGGTAATGTGACAGCTTAGCATGCATTGATAGGTAATGTGACAACTAAATCCGGCGAATAAGGTGGGTGGGGCAGCAATTCGTAGCCACAATCATGGATTACAAACATTGTTTCAACCGAAGTGTGGACACGTGCATTGTCTTGATGAAACCAAACTTTCTTACGCAACATTCCCGGCCTTTTTTCTTTTATTTCTTCCCGGAGTCTCCGTAAAAGGTTACAATAATAACTAGAATTTATAGTTTGACTTTTCGGTACATAATCTACAAAAATAATGGCCTTCGCATCCCAAAAAACAGAAGCCATGGTCTTGTTAGTCGACAAAACGACCTTAGCCTTTTTCGGTGTAGGAGAGTCTGATCTTTTCCACTGTTTCGATTGTTGCTTTGATTCAGAAGTATGGTGGTGAACCCTGCTTTCATCCATGGTAACAAATCTACACAAAAAGCTGAAAGCAACCTCGGGACCCAGCGAGCAGAAATCTTATGGAACCCCAACTCTTCCGTTATTATGTGTTGCACCCGGCCATAACTAATGTTTGTTATCTCAGCTATCTTACCAGTGGTCAAACGTCGGTCACCCAGTACGAGGTCACAGATCTTATCGATGTTTTCTTTCGTGGTAGAGGATGTAGGCCTTCCACTCCTAGGATCATCTTTAATGCTCTCACGACCGCGCTTAAACTCAGCTACCCACTTCTTGACACTGGAATACGATGGAGCAGACACCCCCAAAGTGATCACCATATCTTGATGGATGTCTTTTGGTGATATACCTTTTTTACTGAGGTAATTAATGACTGCACGGTGTTCAATTTTCTCCATTATTGAAAATTGCGTCAGATTGCTTCAAACAAATAATCACAGAAAATTTATATTTTGCAGTATCGGAATGAAACTGCGCACAATAAATCAACATGACACATACTAACACATCTCTAACATGACGGTAGATTTAAAAAGATGTCATAGTTCCATGTAGGTTAGAACTTTTCGATCCACCCTAGTATATATATATATAATAAGGAGAGCAGCAATGACATCACATTTAGTTAGAGGCAGTGCCATGCAGCATTGTCACCTATTGCCGGTGTCCCATTGGAGAGGAGGAGTAAAGGAGAACAACAAAATTGGCATAACAATTTTACTGACGTTTATGGGCGTCAGGAGTTTTGAAACGGCTACGACTATGCGTTTGCCACTCAACTGTAAAAAAAAAGAGTTGCAGCTACATTGGAGCGGGATGTCCGGATACTTCCGCGGTCATGCCAGGACCAATCGGATGTAAAAAAGGGAGGATCGCATTAAGGGAACCATTTGGGTCGCTGATCGATAGATTGTATCTATACACGCTAGCTATGTAATACCACTAACTATGTCTGTGTTGGCACCCGTGACACAATATCTTACGGTAGGTATCTGCCGCTGGGTTAATATGGTGTGACTGCACAGATATTAGATAATCATCATTATCAGCCCTTATCGGTCCATTGCTGGACATAGGCCTCTCTCATTGAACGCCAGGACGACCGATCTGCTGCTACTCGGATCCATTCCGGACCGGCTACTGCACGGAGTTAGTCTTCTCACCTGGTGAACGGTGTACCAACATTTCGTTTTCCTAAACGCGGCCATTCCAAAACCTTACTGGCCCATCTGTCATCTGTTCTTCTGTGTGTGACCAGTCCATAGCCATCGTAGTGAGCTTATTCATCGCGTGATATATGTTACTTTAGTTCTCTGCCTTATGACTTCGTAACGAATTCTGTCGGACAGAGAAACACCCAACATAGCACGTTCAACAGCCCGTTGAGCTACCGCAAGCTTGCGGACCAGCCGATATTACATACTATGTTGACGTTTACTTTGATAAGTTAATACGTTTCATATTCGAGCAGTGTATGGGCACGAAAGGTACCTACGGAGCTATAGAACTAACAAACTGACTTGGAATTAAACCGCTCACAACTTCACCATTATTGCACTTGTTGTTGGGACAACAAACGCTCTGTTCGTTTCGGTCTGCCGTTGAGCATCTTGCCTTGAGTGTTGGTGAAACATCGTGTTGTTGTGCTCAGGAATTCCAGAACAAGCAGCCGTTCTTAATAGCTACTGCAAGGCACCATCTGCCCACTTATACGTAAGTTACGCGAAACAAAACCGCATGGAATTTATGATTTGAACAAGATTTTAAAGTACTCTTAAATCCCCGCAGTTTCTCACGCGTATCTCTATGAAACTATTTTTTATTGCCTATAAATCCTGACCGAGGATTTTCTCGACTGATTTGTAAAGTTTGCATCAAAATCCAATCAGCAATTTTCACACGATGCGCTGTCAAATAAATAGACAAAACATTCTCAGAAAAACATTTGGAGTCGTCTCCGGTTCATAATTTACGACTGAACTCTTCCCAGTAGAATAACGAGGTAGTAGAAAGTCACCATTTATTTTTGTACTATGTCTATCTCACATGATTGTATAACAATTAAACGCGTTTATTGTCTGATTCAATTTATAAGAAATACTTACAAAACATTTTACTTAAAGAAGATTACATCCTTCCTTTATATCTCTAGTAGTTTGTTTTTCTTTTGACAGGGATTTCTGACCTACATGTTCAGTGAAGATGCAGTCAACCCATTAAATAAGTAGAAAACCTGATTGGTGTAATTTCGGCATGTGCCAATTAGTAAAGCGAGTATCGCTGGCTAGCTCTTGGGATAAACAAATAATTTTGTTTGTGTAGAGCTCCCGCGGGTCCCTGGGATTTTGTTTGAACTGTTGGTGGTGCGTTTCTAGGCACTTGAGACATAAGGATAACTTCCGTATATTTTTTCTGTAACTAAGATCTCGATTTATCTTCTTACAAGTGGTTTGGCGAAGATTTATCGTCATCACTTTCTGTGTTAGCACGGCAAAATTACTTTGGCGTAGCAAATGTAGCTGAAAATGATCTTTGGGAATAATATAAATCTGAAGAATTTGTTTGTTTGTATGTGCCAATCTCAAAAACTACTGACCCTAATCGATTTTTTTGTGTTGAGTAGTCCATTTATGGCTTGGTAATGGACCAAGTATACAGTTCATTATATGCCTATAGACCATGACGTTACGACTAATAGGACCGGAGTTACTCAGTGGAAACTGCGGGGTGAGGCTAGTATGTTATGCTTCAGACGAACCAAAAATTCGTAGCGTCGTGGTATACTACGGTATATAAGGCTATAAGATACATAATATCTTATAGCCTTATATACCTTGATAAATAGACTATTCAATATAAAAATATTATTTTTATCTGGCCAGAAGTTTTTGAGTTTCGTGCGTTTAAACATACAAACAAACCCTTCAGCTTTATATTATTAGTATAGATTGGCTGACTTCGTGCACTAAAACCATATCTGCAATCTCGGAAAAACAAATATAATATAATATAATTTAAAAGTTGAAGCCTATATGTCTATATAACTATTAAATATTAAAATGCATTTGAATAGTCAAAAAATAGACGATATGCTTCCATTATTTGATGGAAGCATAGCTAATCGAGCAATATTGATGGATAGGTATGTTCGGGATAAGAGGGGGATCAGTCCCCCCTTTCGTCACCTTATACTAGACAACACAAATGTCTCCGCTAGTCCGATGAACTGTAATGGCAATAGCAAAATCACCACCAACAATAGAAAACCCCTCTGAAAAGAAAGAAGGATATGAAAGTAAAAGCTTGATAACTTCGGTAGTAATAGTTTCATTAGAACTAGTTGATAATCCTCTGAATTATAGCAGTTCTACCAACCCGCGGATACGTTGGGTCTCCTTCATAACCGATAACTGTGAGAACGATACATTTAATATCACCACTATCCATTACGCAGAGAATGAATATACTCGATATTGTGTCAGTAATATAAATACGCAGTGAATGTGTGTTCATTTCCATTGTGTGTAGGATTTGCTATGTTAACGTGAAATTATCGTGTTAATTATATCTCTATTAATTTGTGTGTATGTGTCCCAAGTAATAGTTTAATATAACAAAACATTTCTGTTATAATGTTAGTGTGTTACGTCTTCTTCTATATTGGTTGAAAGCAATATTGTGTTACAGGTCAAAATTAATACGCAGATTTATAATACATCAAAGTGGTCTATAACAACCACATTCCGTCCCACGCGCGTTATCTTAATTTATATAAATAAAAAGCCAGTTTCATACGTGTATTGATTATCTATGCATCGCCTAAAACTCTGCACCAATTTGCGTGAAATTGTATGTCAATTTAATGAGTTTCTGGGTTGTTCGTATAGCGTTTCTAACCTAAAGTAAGCGTGTTTAATTATCATAAGGTGAAGGCGCCAAATACCGCAGTAAACTGCGAATATTTTGGCGCTCAAGTGAAATATTCTTGCTTTAACTACTGACCTCGGCCGTGTTATACATTTTTATGTAACGTAGAATGATCTTTCTAGTTTTTACATTTTATTTTACATATTTATATGCAATTAATTACTATTTTTACTTCGTTGGGAAGGCGACGTCTGGTGTTACCGAGGCCTTATATCTAATGTCTATTAACAAGTACTGAGAAACTTGGTAAGAGGCCTCCTAAGTCCGTCGTGTTTCGTGCGATTTGATATACGTTGGCTCAATGGGAAAGAACAACGATACAAAAAAGAAGTGCCATGCAGTATTGCAGTGGAATTGGGCCGGCACAACCGGGGAGGTACCTCTCGCTCACGTGATACCGTTGTAAAGTTACATCTTCGGAGTCGAATTTCGTGTGATTTGTGACTAGCCGGAGGCCCATCTGAGGAATGGAGGTAGGGAGGGTATCGCATCGGTTTAGTAACTGTGCGGATGTTCATGGACGTCAGTAGTAAAAAAAGTTCCGATCGCTCGTTTGCCTCTATACAATAAAAATAAAATATGTTGACGCTTATGATAAAATTGGTGACATTGCTGATTATAAAAAATATTATTTTTATCTGACCAGAAGTTCTTGATGTTTAGAACAAGGCAGTGGCACGCTGCATTGCAGCAGCATAAGGTCGGCCCGACCGGGGAGACTTAAAAGTGATAGCTTTGCCGTCGCGTTTTGCGCGGTTTATTAATTGCCGTTTTCCCAATTAGGGATAAAAGAGCGTAACGTACTCGTATAAATAGATGTTAATGAAGGTCGCTGTACACCAAATGGCTCATATTGCTATCTATATTATATCCTATCTGTCATATATATCATATCCCATCTATATCCAAAATCAATCCCGGTTTTTTTAAAGGACGGGGACAAACGGTTAATTGACATGTGCACGATTACTAGTAATGTATATGCGTAGCTCTCCTTTACCCCATCCTCGCCACCACCGGTCCGCACGACTGCGTTGCAGCATAAACGCTATAACCCTCGTTAATACATTCTCATATATGTCAATACGGGTGTATGGTGCGGTGATGTACGCAACATTACACTTTTCTAAGTTCCGTACAGTACAAATTATCGTACAGAATGCGTACGACAACAGTATAATATCGTACATCGTATGTAGACATGGAATTATCGTACATGTACGATAGCTCTCGTATGGTTGGGAACACTCTTCCAGCATGCAACTGGGCCCTGTAGTGGCACCACTGTTTGTCATTTGGTACTCTCTTTGTCAGTGCACACATGATTGTCTAGGATATCTGTCAGAAGGTGTTCGAGTGGTAAAAGCGGAGAAATAGAAACTGATAATTTAAATTCTTACATTTATTTTGCCAATATTCAGTTTTATTTTTGTTCATTTGTAAGAGGTAGTGTCATGATGCAATTGGATTTGATTAGGCACAAGCGGGGAGGTACCTCTCGCTCACAAGATACCGTTGTGATATACCGTTTCATGCGGTTTGTGATCAGCTGGTGGCCCATTGGAGGGGAGGAGGTAAGGAGGGCAACGCATCCATCTGTTTGACACCAATAATGGAGATATCTATGGGCGTCAGTAGTCGTCAAAAGGTTCCTTTCCCCCCAATACTGAAGGAACATTTTAGTATGTTAAATTTTTTTCTGCCCTGTCAAAGTTAATACGCAGATTAATAATACATCAAAGAGGTCTATAACAACCACATTCCGTCCCACGCGCGCTTTATTTGACATGTTCAATGCTTTAGAATTTAGATATTTTAGGCCGCGGTACAGGTTACCGCATAATAAAGGTGCACGCACATCAAGGGAAAGCAATAATCATGATTATTAACACCATGTTTTTTCTAAATTCACAGGCGCGAACCAGATACACTTCTGTGCAATAACTAACACTGCAATGCAATATTTTATTTACTGACAATAGTTCGTAATAACTATCGGAGTACCGCGTCAGTTTGTTGTTGTCTTGTCTAGGTGAGATGTCACAGGATAAAGGCACATGCGCCTGCTTTTATTTATGGAGATATATAGAAAGTTTGTAAACGATAAAACCTACCCAACTGAATTAGGTCTTGGGCGGCCATATCTATAGAGACTAGACACATGCGCAGAACGATCTATTCTCTCGTTCGCTATTCAATTTGACATAACCCGAGTGGAATCATGTGCAGCACAGTGGGTCTAAATTGCTCTCCGAGACACTGCTGGTTGTAACACTCTGTGATTGTCCTGATTCGACCTGTTATTAGAAATTAAAATCCTGGCTAAAAAATAATAATACTTGTTAGTTTGTCTCGAGACTCGAACCCCCGGGACAGCAAGGTCAAAAATTTCAAAACAAATTTACCACTACACGATGAGGCAGTCAATACTGCATATGTATTTACAAGAAAATCCAATCTGTAAGTAATTATCCACATTATACTAGCATAATTATCGCCCCAAAGATCGTAACACACGCGTGTATTGATAATAATATTCGGCTACCCGCATACGTTAATTAATTTGATAAGTTGTTCGAAACTGAAGTACGGCCCTTGGTACACTCCGTTATTAGCTGTTGTATATTGGAATAGTTCAAAGGTGGTGTCGACAGCTGGGGCGGAACCCCCCTCCCCCACCCCGGCCCGCACCGGGTTGACGATCTGTGCAGTCGTTGCGAAGCTCATAAATGTACATATTTAACAGGATCGGAAGCCTGAAGATTAAGATTCTTGTTTGTCAACTTGTACGATAGATACTGAACTTGAATAACCATCCATCAGGACATAGTAAGAGGTAGTAGGTACCATGCTGCTTTGTAGCAGGATCAGGCTTCCATGATTGGAGAGAAACCTCTCGGTCACATGACACGGTAGTAAAGCGATGAGATCATAGCACCATACGGGCTGCTTTGAAATAATTCCGAGTTTAACTATTTCTGAAATTGCGAACGAATAAAGAAAGCAAAAATGAATTTATACAGTTCATTATCCAGACAGGAATGCTTCAGATGGATTCATATCATAATCGACTTTTAATGTCCTCTAATAAACGACTGAACATAACTGGGACAGTACATATTTGGCTATTCACACCTCGCCTGTCGGTCGAAGCAGATATTTGCCGTATAAATATTCATGCAGTCCTCAATCCATTAGCAAGGTTCATTCATTTCAAAAGCAGACGCACAAAAGGGTTCGCGCTACTCTACCCTAGACATAGGCAACATTACCCTGAACTCAGTTGGTGTGACGGTTGGATCTACATATCAATTAGTATATCTCTTTATACTTGTGTGTGAAACCCTCGACGTGTCCGTGCGTTTTGCTGAATTTGATGTTAGGGAGTGCCTAAGCAAAGAAATATAAAAGAGCAACATCCTAAACAAATTTCAGCAACGGACACCATCTCTATGTTGAGACCAGCAAAACATATTATAGGCTATCGTGGATATCAAATGCATGCGGAATATCCTATTTACATTCGGCTGTCTAGTGTCCTGCGCATATACTTGTTCACTTCGGCTGAATCATGAATGTTAATGTACCTAACGTATGTTAGAGAGAATGCGCAAGGGGTATACAACCAACAGCAGCTGCTTGATGCTTTAAAAGATGCTTGGGAGGAGATTCCAGATGAAAACGTGAGTAATTTAATCCAGAGTATGCATACGAGGCTTTGGGAGTGTATTGCTAAGAGAGGAAGACATACACGTTATTAAAAAGAAGAAACGAAAGGGACAAGAACAGTAGTTTGTCTTTTTCCGGTGATTTCTTTTGTTCATGTTTTTCATTAAAAAATGGCCAATTTTATTATGAACATAAGGAAACAATTCATGACCATTATTTTAAGCAATTGTTAGCCTATATTATAATCAATAACATTATTCTGTAGTTAAACAAGTTAATGTCTTTATTACTTCATGATACATCACAAAATATTAGTGGCCCTTATTTTGTACTGCGTAGTATATACAGATATATATATATATATATATATATATATATATATATGACCTCCCCGGACTGACATGCAGTTCTATTTACTCAAATTAGCTCATTGTTACTCATACAAAACAAAAAACTAACATCATGAGCGAACAGATTTGGTGGAAATTTGGCACAGATATGGCTGTGTACAGAAACCACTGTATCTTTACTATAGTAAATAATATGTATTTTTATTTATTGATATCTTAAGTTTACGCGAAAGTTACTCTTTACAATGGAACTACTTTTTCGGATTTTATAGCGGTTTATTAAATTATTTATCTAGCCCAACGTTCAGAAGCTTTACAACAAATGGGGTCACGGGCGCACTGAGATAACAGGTGTCCTGATGTCATATTGTATTAAAACTACTCGATTAATTTTAATTAATTAGTTGTTCCAATTACCGCAGACAGTCCTTTTATACCTTGCTGCTTGCTGTCTTGAGGTGTTATTTTTAGTTTTTGATTTGATTATGTTTACCACTGGGTCCCTAGCAGAGGGAGGAACCCAGCCATCTTCTTTATTCTCTTCATTTCATCATCTATATTCACGAATCATCCTTGGAAGGAATCGGTGTTCCCTAGTGAAGATTTGTGCTTTATGTAATGTAATGAATGACAGGAGCCAACTTCAGCATGCTTGCAGACCGTACATCATAGTACGGAACCCTTCCAGCAAGAGTTAGACTCGCACTTGGCCGGTGTTTATCTACAAATCTACATTCTCATCCGTTACTTTAAGTAACGAAATAATTCGTAAGTATTATAGTATATAGGAGGATGACAATGTTTTTATTTTTCTCGGCCAAATGAAACATTGCCTCCTCATCTCCCATTGAACATCGACTATATACAAATAGAATAAAACTTCACGGCATAGCTGTACCTTTTCGACGACTTCATGTGAGCAAGAGGTACTTCACCGCTTGTGCTGGTCTGAAACGATTTCAATGAACATGGCACTACCTCTTACAAGGTTGTTATTGTTAGTTACTTCAAGTTGGAAATATTTCTTACGGAAAATGTACGGCTCTGTTGAGCTGTATACAAAATGCTCAATCGAAATAAAAATCGAAAATAATCATGAAATAATAGTTGGCAAGTAAGTAATAAGATCTAATATGAAACTATTGTGTGAACACACCTTTAGGTATTTACGGGTAGTTTAAAATCTTTTACTTTACACATTTCACCTATTTAAGTGTGAAAATAGAGTGTTATTTTTAAAACTTTAAACCCTCATATCTCTTAGACGCTTAGGAAACCGCACGTAACGCGATAGCGACGCTGTTACTTTGTGTCGGTATCAAGTGAGCGAGAGGTACTTCCCCGGTATTTTCCCCGGTCGTGCCGACCCAATTCTACGGAATTGGGTCGGCACGACCGGGGAAAATACACATGTTGCATTGTATTTGTTATATTGTCATGCACCATGCATAGCATTACCGCCTCCTATGCAGCATGGCACTACACTTTCCCTTACCTTGTTGTTACTGTAATTTCTATTTATTTTATTTTTCAACGTCATTTTATTGTGCTCGATTCTAGACTACTTGCTTACAGCTACCCAGCTTACCGTACTGCTTGTAACTATCAGCGCCCCGCAATGTCACCCGCATAACTGTTACGTGACAGTGTTGCTTGTCATCCAGATGCCTAATATAGTATTCGGTAATCCAGTATCGCGCTGTGAGGCGTAACGCGAGGGCGCGCGTGTCTCCCTTGCATATGTAACGTATCGTTTTTTTTAGAATAGGGGGCAAACGAGCAATCGGTGCCTTTTTATGATTGCCGCTGCCCATGAACATCCACATAATTACTATGCCGATGAGTTGACCTCCTTCTCCCCAATGGGCCACCGGCTACTCACAAACCGCACAAAATGCAAAACGCAAAAAACAATGAATGTATTACTTTACGGGGTATTATGTGAGCGAGAGGTACCTCCCCGGTCGTGCCGGCCCAATTCCGTTGCATAGGAGGATGTAGTATAGTAGATGGCAGGATATATTATATAGGATAGTATATGGCACTAACGCGCCTCTATCGGTCTTGGGAGGCAAAGGGGTTCCAGTGGTGTGGGGGCTCGCGGCACATCATAGTGCCGAATATAAAAACCCCTGCGAGTGGTATTAGTGCCGCCCTTCGTGAGGTGCCGCGGAACAACAATTATCAGGGCACCTCGACGGCTAGTCAGCACCCTAAGGGACCAACTTCACCTTAAATTCTACTCACCCTCCCGCATAGCGGGAGGGCCTTCTTTTCATAGGAGCCGCAAAATAAATAAAGACATGGAAAATAAACAGTTTAATCTGCTAATGTGCTTCCTCCGGGACAAATTCCCGGAGGTAATTAAATCTTTCGAACAGGCGATGAGCCCTGCCTCGCCTAGCCCGATAGAGACAAAGGAGACGGGGTCATCCAATGATAACGAGGGCATGTCGACCTCAGAATACAATAGCTCGGACTCTGCCTCCGATGCCGACTTCACATTAGTGAAGAAGGTTAGGAAGCCCCGGCAGAGGAAGCTCCGCACAGAAAGCGGAAACACTTCTGCCCAAAAGGCCCCCCTCCGCCGCCTACAAAGGCGGCAAAATCTGCGGCGACTAATAAGCCGTACGGAGTCCCCGTCGGGGGCCCCTCCAAATCCCTCCTGAGGGAGGCCCCAGAGACCATGACCACGGAGGAGCAGACGTCCCGAAGGGAAAGCGCCCCCCACCCATTGTCGTCCACGACAACAACGCGTGGATGAATGTCACAAAAGCAATTGATGAACAGTGCATCAATTACGTGTCAGCGAGTGCCTGCACAACGGGCATACGCGTCTACACGCCGTCATCCGGCGATCACTGCCGCTTGACTGCCCTATTACGCGATAGAAATATCGCGTACCATACATACGCTCTGGAGGAGGAAGGGAATTCCGAAGGAGTTCCCCAAGGAGCAAATCTTCGGCAGTCTCAGAGACCAGAAGATTCCCGTGCTGGAGGTACATCGGATGTACCGACACACGAAAAATGGGGATACCACCGCGAATGTACCATACAACATGGTACTTGTCATACTGCCCCATACTCCCGAGAGCAAGGAGATACATAATGTTAGGGCGACCTGCGGCCTTACGGGATACCGTATAGAGCCGGCAAGCAATCGGAGGGCACCAGGGCAATGCCACAGATGCCAGTTGTATGGGCACTCAGCCCGAAATTGCCAAGGGCGCCCGAGGTGTGTCAAGTGCCTGGGAGACCATGGCACGGCGGACTGTCTGAGGGACAGATCCACCACTGAGCCCCCTGCGTGCGTACTTTGCGGACAAGTTGGCCACACGGCCATCTACAGAGGATGCCCGAAGGCCCCCAACTTCTACAAAAGGGGGGTACCCAAGCCCCAGGGTATCCCAAAGCCACTGCCCAAGGCGCAGAAAGCCCTACAGGCGCCCAAGCGCCAGAAAAAAAGCAGGAGGACTTCATCCCTGCCCCTCCTCCCACCATTAACGCGTGGTCCCGGCCTCCAAAGGTAGCGGGGCCCCAAACGGCACAGAAAGCCATTCCTCCCGCTCCCCCTAAGCCACAGAGGGCCCCGAAGCCCCAGGCACATATGGGAACGGGGACACAGGCACCCGTCCCACTGATGTCAATAAGCCGCAGTATGCACCCCCTCACGAAGGCAGGGCTAAGGACATAGTAGCCGATTTTGAAATCTTAGCGGAATTCATAAAATCAGTAGATACTGAGGAAGTGCAACTGTTTGCACAAAAGGTCAAATTTGGCACTATGGCGGAGAAGATCCAAGCCATGGTTGACCATGCAGCGATGGTCGAGACGATTAAGTGCATAACAAAATAAAGCCTTCCAATGGCTACAACGGGAAGGACGAAACCCAACACAATAAGACTGGTGTCGCTTAACGCGAACGGCATCAGGTCGAACATCCAAGAGTTGCGGGACTTCCTCCCGGAACATAAAGTAGACATCCTTCTAGTTCACGTTCCTTAAAGCTAGAACCCGCGTATTTGTGATTACAATATTGTACGAAACGACAGGACCCGAACCTGCTTGGGGGGTACAGCCATCTATTACAAGAGGTCCTTCCATTGTATCCCACTCGACACACCCCCTCTAGAAAATCTAGAAGTATCCCTATGTAAGCTATGCATGACGGGCCATCAGCCCATCACCATAGTCTCCGCATATCAATCAGGCTCAAAAAAAGGCCGCTTCTAGTTAGCGACCTGGACGCTATTTTCGAAAATTTAAACGACGACCCAATAATCTTAGCGGGGGACCTCAACGCCCAGCACATGACCTGGGGCAATAGATACAACAACAGTCGTGGGACTGTCCTTAGAAAATATGTCGATGATCGTAACATCATCATCAACGCTCCGTATATCCCAACCCATTATACTCCGAACGATAATGGGCATATACGTTCTCCTAGTATAATCGATTTAGCACTGGTTAAAAACGTTTCACTCGCCATAAAGATGGCTGAAACGTTACACGAGCATAACTCGGACCATAGACCCGTTTTAATAGAAATAGGAGATAATCGTTTTAATAGTAATATTAAAATTAAGAAAAAGATCATCGACTATAAATTACTAAAAGATAATTTAGAAAAAGTCAAATCGAGTGAACTCGATAGCATCCCTGATAGTATAGACTCTCCTCAAGCTGCTACCGCGGCCTCATCCTCGTTAACCGCACTACTGGTTAGAAAAACAGGAGAATCGTCAAGAGAGATCTCGACCGTCCCAGAGGACCGTTTAGCTCTCTCTGACGATGTCAGGGACCTTATCCGTCGAAAAAATGCGGATAAACGCCTGTACGATCGCTGCGGAGGCGAAGTATGCAGGAAAGCCTTCCGAAAACTCGAAAGAGAAGTAAAAAAGGCTATACCCAAGTTCATTAATGGGAGATGGGATCATTTCGTCAGCGAACAATCGCCGTCTCACACGGCCTACTGGCCGTTAGCGAGAGCTATGAAGTCCGAACCGGTGGCTCAAATGCCACCACTAAATCGCGAAAATCGATTACCTACACTAGAGGATGACGAAAAAGTGGAGTGTCTAGCCGACACACTAGAGAGTCAATGCACTCCTAGCTCCCTCCCCACAGACCCCTCTCCAATAAAAGAGGTAGAAAGTATAGTAACGGCCCGACTGGCTGTGCCACCGGATGATGATGATGAGATCATACGTCTGATGGACACAGAAGAAGTAAAGGATCTAATAAAGAACCTTCACTCAAAGAGGGCCCCCGGGCCCGATGGAATAACCAACTTGGCGCCGAAACAGCTGCCTCCCGTTATTATACACCTCCTAGTGTGCATTTTTAATGCCCTTCTGGCGCAATGCACTTTCCCAGACGTATGGAAGGAAGCCATAGTGATCGGCATACACAAACCGGGGTCACCCCGGGTGGAGCCCACTAGTTATCGGCCCATAAGCCTCATAAGCTCGCTAGGTAAAATGTATGAAAAAATAATTCTCGCACGCCTTAAAACCGTGATAAGAGAGAAAAACCTATTCATAGACGAGCAGTTCGCATTTCGCGACAGTCACAGCAAGTACACCGCCTCACGGAGTACGTACTGTCGGGACTCAAAAGACAGGGCCGGCCACGCGGCACGGCCGCTGTCTTCTTTGATGTAGCAAAGGCGTTTGACAAGATTTGGCATCAAGGCCTCATCTTCAAACTATACCAGTTAGGACTGCCTGACAGGCTGGTACTGATAGTAAACAGCTACCTGGCGAACAGGCAGTTCCGCTATAGAGTGGAGGGCACCCTGTCCTCCCCTCGTCCCCTCAGGGCCGGTTGTCCGCAAGGATCGGTCCTCTCTCCTTTCAATCTGTACACCAGCGACATACCGCGACACCCCAGCGTCTAGCTGGCGATGTTCGCGGATGACACAGCACTGTACGTTAGATACCTCCCTAACTACGGAGCCAAACTTCTTCAAAAAGCCGTCACCGAACACGGTGAATGGTTCTTGAAATGGAGAATAGAGGTTAATGCGGAGAAGAGTAAGTCCATACTCTTCTCACTGAACCGCCCCTCACATAGACGAGGTAACATGTCTCCCATCCTGCTCTACGGTAACGAGATACCTAGAGCAGAGACGGTGAAATACTTGGGAGTGACTCTCGATAGGTCTATGAGCTTCAAGAATCACATAGATAACGTTCTGAAAAAGGCACGATATGTCCTTTTTAAACTTTATCCTCTCATAAACAAAAAGAGCAAAATGGCGTATAGACATAAGTTCACTTTGTATATTACATGCATTCGGCCGATCTTGTCGTATTTCAGTGCAGCATTCGTGCACATATCCCCAAATAGAACCTTTGCAGAAAATGCAAAATAGATTCTTACGCATGGCTACTGGATGCCCGTGGTATTTCCGAAACATCGACCTACATTGTGACTTTCAATTGACCTCGATAAAAGGACACTTCAAAGAACTGTCTCAAAAGTTCTTTGACAGTGCCCTTAATCACAAAAATAAATTAATCGTTCAAACGTCGGAATACGACCCGACGTTATTAACCGACTTCCGTTACCGTCGGCCGAAGCACGTATTGCACGACGCCGACGACGC
This sequence comes from Eumaeus atala, assembly GCA_017140195.1. Classification (NCBI taxonomy): domain Eukaryota; kingdom Metazoa; phylum Arthropoda; class Insecta; order Lepidoptera; family Lycaenidae; genus Eumaeus; species Eumaeus atala. The sequence continues at coordinate 190,890 of JAFELO010000092.1, read as the reverse complement.
GATCGCGATAGCAGTAGCAAAGTCCGTCCAAAAACACAAGCAAAGACACACCAAGACACGCTCCCGCAGTAAAATGCCAATAGGGCCAACTAACGGATAGCAGTTTTTAGTTAGTAGCTATCGCACACACTTCAGGCCCTCTTGGGTCGGCTGGATGGTGCGTAAATTCATTTTTCCTGCTAGAACCAATACGATATACACCGCTCGTACCGGTCGAGCGATGAAATCTTACATATAGTGACACAGTTATAACGTATGACTGACAGAATGTCAAACTCACACACCGCTTACGGAAATGAGCCCGGGTTCGAATCCGTAAGTCCAGAGCTTAGATAGATAGTAATAAAATAACGCGACCTAGGAGAGCTCTAATAATAAATAAATTAAGAATACGGCTTTTGCCGATTTGTAGCGCAAATCGACCCTCTCCGTCAGAGGGGGGGGGGGCGAGGAGGCCGGCCTCTTCAGATAAGCCAAACACTAAACGAGCTCAATTATCCTTATCCACGACACCACAGATTAAACGACATCGTGCGCGCGCCGTCCCACTAGAGTGGGGAGGGGGGCCGCTTCCCCCTTTTCGGTTCCAAAAATAATCACTATAGTGTACGCCCACAATCAACCCGGTTCATCTCATCCCATCTGCGGGAAAAGAGGGGGGTCTATCCCCCTATCGTCTCCCTAAACCTGAAGACAAAAAAATCTTCGTAGTCAGTCGAACTGTTGAGGCTGGACTAGCGCCGCCAACCAGTGTTAGGTCCCTCCGAAAAAAAAAAGGACCAACTTCACCTCCACAGATAGGGTTACCCAGCACTTCAGGACAACCCCACAGACTTTAAGACTGCACAATGGGGTGAGGTTCACATTCTCGCCTAGGGGCCCCCGTGCGCAAAAGCGCCACCTACTGTTGCCCTTAGGTCCCCTCTTATAAGGTACCCCTACCGAGAGCGATTCCTCTTCCTGATCATTAAGCCCCCTCTTATTATAAGAGGGGTGTGGAGATCCCCCTCGGTTCAATTGGCTACCCCAGGCTATTAAGCCTCACCACCACAACAAGGCTTGAACCATGGTGGGGTGGAAATACACTGATCCTGGCCTAACCCAGCTGGCCAAACAGTCTCCGCTCTCGGGAATATAACAGAAACACGGCACAATATAATATTATATACTTCACCGCTCTTTTGGAATTGAGTAGAATTTCCTTTCTTACTTACATCATAAAAAAACTTCTGTAACAAATTCCAAGTTCCTTTGTTCAGTAGTTTCGGCTGTGCGTTGTCTGTCATTCACTCAGAAGCAGAAGAGTTTTATATTTATACAGTGCAATCTCTATAATTATTATATTTAATGTTACTCTCGTACCTTTGAGAGCTAAGCTTAAACTGCCGTACGTCGGTTTTACATCCGATTTCGCTATTGAATGTTGAAAGATTGGCTGTTCCAATCATTTTAAATTTTACTTATTAGTACTTAACTTTAAGGAGAACAAAGAAAATTTATAAAATAATTTTAAATGTTGCATGGCGTCTAATAAAAACATGCTGAGCTCGTAACTAGCTTCGTTATCTCAGCAGGCACAGAAGCGCGTGTCGCTTTTATGACAAACTCGTAAAGCAAATGTTTAACTATGGAACCGTTTAACGGAGCCGAGAGTACGCACTAAAATTATGTCAGCATTTATTTTAAAATCTACTTTGTCTTAAAATAGGAATTCGCCTTCAGATATTTGTATTTACTTATGAGAAAATCAATGTTGGTCAAATGATGTTTAACACTGGAACAAAGTATCGTTGTATGGAAATGGTTTTAACATTTCGTTACAATATGAAGTCACAACAGTACGGAGCGGAGCGGCCTCTCAGTGCAGGTACTCGGTGCGCGCCGGAGCACTCGTGCAAAGTAAGAAACATTTCCTATAATAAACATTTCAATTTTTTTCAACATTATATGTTTTTGTATATGTTGAAAATGTTCTTATTCAAAATTTAATAATTATAAAAAATAAGTTTTACAAAAAAATAAAATAAAACGATGCAGTGTAAAAATTAAAACAACCTAGATTGAACATTTACCTATCAATATAATTTTGTAATACTTAATATTCTTGAAGTCGTTTCCAATATACAGGCAGGCTGTATGACCCCGCCACACCACACGCAACAGAACACGGAACAGTGACGGCATCGTCAATGGAATGTTTAATACTTCCGTAGCCACTTACTTCAAACACATATTTTTTTAAAACTACATTTATACGATCTTAATAGTGTAAACCTTTGGAATAAAAATAATTTTTAAAATCGTTTCAAAATTGGCAATTCCATCCTAACTTTTCCAAGAATGTATCCTAACCTTCTATCATCAGCTCACAGTATGAGGTAATGGAGACCATATATAAAATTCTGAATAAACGACGAAACTATATGAAAAATACATATTGTATGTATAGAAAATTAAAGATCGGTTTCTCCGAAATCCCATCATCATCCCCGTCATCAAGCCAGAATCTGATCTGATTGATGACGATGGGACCACCTCGAAATTATGTTGGAAAGTTATGTTTGCCTGTGAGCGTTGGTGATTGGTGATCACTTGTTTGCAAGTGGCCCAACTGCTCCTCTACCTCCTATGGTATAAAAAATGTACCCTTAATTAATGTACCCTTTCGAACGAAACAGACAATGTGGTTAATATTGTAACCTTCAAATACCCTTACCTTTCATCGTCAGGCCAGTGACAAGAATGCAGATTCGCATCGTAGTTCACATAACAACAGAAAGTTTATGAAAAAATGCGTACGTGTAGTGTGCACATAAAATGAGAGGGTTATCCTCACATTTCTGCAAGATCCCATTCGATCATGACTTGTGTAACAATGGGACCATTTCGGGAGTATCATCACTATGAAACATTATGAAAATCAGTCCACATTTGACGACGTAATCGCGCAACAAAAGTATTTAAAAGTCGGTTAAAAATTACTCTTTGAACGTCGGCAATTAAAAATATCGTACACTGGTCTAATTAAAATTTAATTTTTATTTCAATAAATGTCTTGCTATGATGATTCCCATATTTTTGCAGTAACTAAGCATTATGAGATCGGCGTTTTTAGTAAGCGTAGGAAAAATGCACGAATTTTAGCCCTTGACGAGAGGTTTAGGTGTCATTTTGCTGCGATAAAACCCTGGCTTATAGTCAAATTGGGCTCAATAGATAGCAGCGAAAACTACCAGGGCTTTCTTCAGAAAGACCTACTACTATGGATGCCCAAGGTGCGTCAAGTGCCTGGGCGACCACGGCATGGCGGACTGTCCCAGGGACTGTACCACCAAGGAGGCCCCAGCATTCGTGATGTGCGGGCAATTTGGGGTTCCCGAAGCCCCTCAAATTCAAAAATTTTAACGCAAACGGCCTTAGACCGAACATCCATGAGTTGCGGGATTTCCTCCCGAAACATAAAGTAGACATCCTTATAGGGCAGGAAACGTTCCTAAGACCACTCTAATAAGCGTATTTGCAATTACAATATTGTTCGAAACGACAGAACAGATCCCATCGTAGGGGTACTGTAATTTGTTACAAGAGGTCCCTTCATTGTATCCCACTCGACCCGCCCCCTCTAGGGCCATCAGCCCATCACAATAGTCTGTGCATGTCAGTCATGTTCAAACCAATTCTAGTTAGCGACATTGACGTTATTTTCGAAAATTTAAACGCAGATGACCCAATAATGTTAGCTTGAAGAGGCCGGCCTCCTCAGATAAACCAAACATTAAACGAGCTCGACACGACTCCGCGACATCGCAATTTAAACATGCCGTTGCGCGCGCCGTCCCACTAGTATGGGGAGGGAGACCGCTTCCCCTGTATATATTATATATAATTATTATAGGGTACGCCCACAATCAACCCGGTAGATCTCTTTCCATTTGCGGGAAAAGAGGGAGGGGGGGTCTGTCCCCCTATTGTTTCCCTAAAGCAGAAGACACAAAAGTCTTTGCTAGTTAGTTGAACTGTTGATCCTGGACAAGCGCCGTCAACCAGTAGTAGGTCCCTCCGAAAAAAAAGAAACCTAGCCTAACCAAGATTCGGAACTTATATTATCACAATATTTCTTTTGTTAAAAATTTCAAGCACAGGATTGAAAGAATATTGTTATAATTATTTTTCTTTATACACAATGTAATGATTATTTAATTAAAAAACTAGAAAACAATATAATATACTTGTTCTTTTAGACGTGTAAACAATGCAGTGTTAATACCAGCGTATCTGTGATCGCCACGGGAATACACTTTTCTTAACTTTATATGATTAAAAAACTAAAATATTTTTTCTTTATTGTAGAGATTATATACCTGTGGCGATCATATATACACTGGTAATAATAAATATATTCTTATTAATGCATATTAATAATATTATATTTATTTTCCTCTGTGCACGGTACCCTAAAGCAAGACATTAAACATTTATTTCTAACTTTAATATTATATATAAGATTTAAATGGTCGGTAATAATACTCCGATCTGTATAGAGGTCAAAGAGGACGCAACCTTTCTCTACGACGACGATGTAAGGATAATAATATTGACTATATTAGAATTGTCTGTAGTAAACAATCTGCTGTGGACTTATAAGCATCAACGCTGTGACATCATGACTAAAGTAGCCATTGTCACCGGATCGAATAAAGGAATTGGCTTGTCTATTCTGAAAGGTTTATGTAAAAGATTTGATGGAATAGTTTATTTGACGTCACGAGATGAAAAGCGAGGAAAAGGAGCAGTTGCAGAACTGCAGAAGCTTGGATTGAACCTTGAATTTCACCAGCTTGATGTGGCTGATAAAACAAGTGTAGAGCTGTTTAGAGATCACATTCAATCAAAACATGACGGTATTGACATACTCATTAATAACGCGGCTATTGTTGATAGTTTTCTGTGTACAGATAGCAAATACGAAGAGTGTAAGGAAGTGATTGAAATTAACTTCAAGGGTGTTTTAAATATGCAAGAGTTAATATACCCATTGATGAAAACTGGTGGTAGAATATTAAATATTTCTAGTTCTTGTGGACATTTATCAAACATTCGCAACAAATACTGGATAGAAAGACTCTCGAATAAAGACTTGAGTTTGAAAGATGTGAACGAGTTTGTAAATTGGTTTCTTGAGTCAAAAAAGAATGGAACTTTCAAACCTGAAGACTTCGCAGATGAAGCTACTGTGGTTGCTTACAGAGTATCAAAGGTGGCCTTGAGTGCACTTACAATGATTCAGCAAAGAGAGTTTGAGCGAAAGAATATAAGCATCAACTCCATGCACCCGGGGCTTGTTCGTACTGATATGACAGAGCAGGCAGGATTCTATAATACGGATGAGGCAGCGGAGACGCCGCTGTACTTGGTGCTTGAAGCACCAGATTCACTGAAGGGCGCGTATGTTTGGTTCGACAGGAGGGTTCTCGACTGGTATGACTACAAAGCTGATTATTACTTCAAATTTTCAAGTCTCAACCGTTAAATTGTTTTCGGTTATATTCGGAATTTAATAACTTATATCGAAAATTATAATTCTTGTAACGTTATGATAAGAATTATTACTGCATAAATACCAGCATAAATAAATTTATAATAAATATTCATAAAATATTATGCATATTTGTATTTCCTCCCAGTCAGGATTGTAGAGGCCCGAAAACGCCACAAAACTTGTTATGTAAAAACATAACAGGTAAAATATAATACCTACCTATTATATTTTGCCATAAGGTAGTATAAATCCTATAGTTTTATAGATGAAGGGTTTGTTTGTTCCTTGATGTGAACGCGTTAATCTCAGGAAACACTTGTGATATTTGATACGTTCTTTCAGTGTTATGTATCTCATTTGTTATGAAGATTATATTTGAGCTATACAACATGAATGATAAATGGCTAGATGTTTTGGACACGGTAGTTACTGGTCCTGTGTAAGCAATAAAACTACATTAAAATGGAAACATACGCGGAACATACGAAATGAGTACGCGGGTCATGTGGACGAAACCGCGAGGCACTGCCAATTCTATGCTATCTATTTAGATTTTGAAAAATATTACAATTAAAGAATGATAAAATATTTCTTACAAATTATTTAAAAAACATATCATTGAATATGAACACTGTAAAAACACAATTCCTATATCCTTTTTATTGTAAAGAAGACAAGTGGCTAGGTACCGCTTATACTGTAGTCAGATCTGCGACAAACAAAACCTTTTGTATGATATATGAATAAGTTTTGATACATACAGAAACCTGTGTATGAAAAGTTGTCATGTTTTAACATTTGGATATTGAAACAATTTAAGAACATCTACAATAAAGTGGCTTAAAGGCTTCAGGTAGTAATTATTCGTTCAAGTCATTAAGTATTGAAATGACAGTCAGGTATAGAGCTAAGTATTCGGTTTCATTAGAACTGCCAGCGCTTTATTGGATAAAAATGTAACGGCATACCTCTGCAATAGCACTGCTGTCTTCTAGTGTATTTGCGCTGGCCATTCGTGCTTTAGAATAATTAACATCAAATTATCGGTAGTCATTTAGAAAACATGTGAGCTAACGCTATTACAATTGCCTTGCGAAATGTGGTTCAATGTTCGATGAACTGCATGAGAACTAGATTAGCCGACATAGTTTCAGTAGTAGGCAAATGGCTACATTCCTTTCCGAAAGGACAACCAAAGTAAATATATTTTTACTAACTTTCACTAATGTAAATAACTATTTTGGTGGTCAGAATTGCATGAAAAACAGATGTCTTTCCTCAGATGAGAATAACATGAGGAGCAGAGGTATGTATATTTTGTCTCTTCACTTAAAAGTTACATACAACATAATCGTTTAGAAGATAATTAAAGTAATGTGTTCGAGCTTTATTTTAAACAAGATTATTTTAATATATATATGTCAGTATTTATCGGTCCACTGCTGGACATAGGCCTCTTTCAATTAACGCCAAGACAACCGGTCTATTATTAGTATTTCATCGTCTCCTGCTACTCGTTAGATGATGAAATAATAATATAATAAAATAATAATAATATTTGCCATTATTAAATTATAATAGAATAAACATTTATTTAGGAAATTATTATTACACTGTTATACAGTAGTCATTTCCTACTTTTAGAACATATCACAAACGACATGAAAAACAAAACAAGAAAAAACGCATTATTAATGTCATCTTGAGTCGTAATGAGAAGAGGCATATCCGCCCTGTATTCTCAGTCTCTCATTCGGAGGGGACAGCAATCTGACACAACTGGAGAGAGGTTTTAATGTAGGTGGAGGTAGTGCCATGCATGGTGCATGACTCTACATCCTCCTGTTTAACGGAATTGGGCCGGCACGACCGGGGAATACCACTCGCTCACTTGATATCGGGGTAAAGTGACAGCGTCGCTGTCGTGTTTCGTGCGGTTTGCGAGTAGCCGGTGAACCATTG